>PVHY01007896.1:0-64669 GCA_004024945.1 Uropsilus gracilis | reverse complement strand
GGTCCTGTAGTGAGACCTAGTTCCAAGGAAATAGCTGGGCGTAGTGGCATGTGCCTGTAATCCCAGCTACCTGGGAAGCTGAGGCTGGGGATTGCTTGAGTCTGTGGTACCCCTGGCAATGAGAGCCTGCGGTTCCACGGGCAAAAATAACAAGACCTAGTCTCAAAAGAAAAAAAAAAAGAAAAATGCCTCGGTTTAAACTGTGGACCTGCCAAATTAACATACTGTCACATTCTGTTGTTCAAAGTCCTCTGTCTGGTGTGTTTGCGAACGTTAGTCAAACACAGGATTTCCTAGACAGGAAATCCTCAAACGTTCCCAGCAGGTAGGGAGAAATGGAAAGGGGAAAATGTTGCTCTCACAAACATTACATATGAGCAAATGGAGACAGATGAGATTACCTGAAATTGGCTGATGCTTTAAGTGAGTTGGAGATGGAGGTAAGGCTATAATTGAGTTATTTCCTGATGTGGTACCCCCTCAATTCCTTTTTGATTAAATATATCGTGAAGCTAAAGTAATTTTATTTTCTATCTTCTTTGCTTTTATGTGGATAGTGGACTCTCGTTGAGCTCCGCAAGTCTCACTGTGGATGCATTAGCTTGACAGCCTCCGCTCTGGGCTGTTGTTTATGTCAGGGCTAGGGAATTGCTGGCTACGGAGACCGCAAAGGGTGAGGGGTGGGAAGCTCCTTGCACCCAGGAAACAGTAGTGCTGGATCTGTTCATCTTTTCAACAGAACATCCCAGGCTTCTGGAAGTGTAGTATTGCCATGCAAATGCCCATAAGCACTGTTCCACACATACCAAGCAGAGCGTCTTGAACATGGGAGCCTGTTTTGTGTTCTTCCCAAGCCCCTGCTCACCTGCTTTGCTTTCCTCCACCCCCACCCCCCTACACCTCCACCCCCACCTCCCCCTCCTCCCCCACCTCCCCCTTCCTCCCCCACGCATTGCCAACAGCTGTTCTCCTGAACTTGGTCTGTTTCCATTTCCCTGAATGTGTCTGGGTCAGGTCATAACAACAACACAGCACATTTTTCATATTTGAGAGTCTGGTGTGTCCATTTCTGTGTAGAGCTGGCTTTTTAAGGAAACTTAGCTGCCCAGTCCTCTCTAGGCTGCAGGGTGGGAGGGGAAGGAGTGATAGATACAACTCAGTGAGTAACCACCTGTATGGCATGTTTCCTTTGCCAAGCACTTCAGAACCTTACCTGGTTCTCACAAACTCCCCTTCTGGACTCTTATGTTCAGACGGGGAAGCTGGAGTTCAGAGGTGTTCTTGCCTGAGGCTGTGTATTCCCCGGACACTCAACCCACTCCTCCTATGTGCTTATGACTGGTGACCCCTGCCCCCCTCACCCTGTATCCTCATCTAGATGAGGATACACCTCACCTGAGACGAGGATACACCTCACCTGACCTCACCTGAGAGTCAGGTATTGGAGGATGACTTTTTAATATCGAAAAAGGCGATGTGATGCTAACTCAGAGAGAAACGCTGTGCCCTGGGCCAAAAGACTAGACACCCGCAAGTTGTCCTCCATCTCCACCATTACAAACCCCCCCAGCTACGTTTCTTTCATGTTCTATTTCAGCAAAGGAAGAATTATCGATACAACGGATTAGCGTGTGCCTTGTTACTGTTTACTTTTCTATTCATTCTCATTCATGAGTCTGATCGCTAGGCTTTGATTATTGCTGTCTTTTCAAGCTGTTGCCCAACTGAAGTCATCTTGGCATTTGTGTTTGCTGTATTACTCTTCCATGACTGCTTCAAGCTGCCTTGGAAACAAGAAACCTATTCTTTCCTCCCTCAGCACACTGCATCATTTATGAAGGCAAGAAAGGAAGATGAATACTTTTTTTTCCCTCTGCCCAACTGTCTATGACATTGTCCAGGATAAATTAGATGGAAAATAATTTGAAATATGTGCGTTCCTCTAGATTCTAGACCAGAGGTGATTAAACTTTCTCAGTTAGCCCTAGACAGTATTTTAGGCTCTGTGAGTCATGTGGTATCTGTTGCAGCTCCTCTGTCCTTTGTAGTAGCAAGCCACTAGAGGGCCTGGCTGTGTGCCAATAAAACTTTATTTACAAGGACAGACAGTGAGTAGAGTTGGCCCTCAGGCCAAAGTTTGTCAAGCCCATTTTCAATTATTTAATCTGTGCTTACCAGGAATCTCTTCTTTACCTAAGTGGTTTGTTACCCACCATATGTTTCAAAGTCTCCATCACCAGAGATACTAGCACCTTTTCTCTTTGAAAATAAAACATGATACTTACATAGCTAAATATTACCTACTACCTTCTAAGCTTAATAAGAACCAGAAGGTCAGTACCAGGATTACTAGCTCCCCTATTAAATTCTGCCTTTCCAAGATTAGAGCTGATGTAAGCTCCAGCTCTCCTAGGTCCAGGAACATATCTATTCCTGCCCCCTCCTCTGTGTTTTCAACCTTTTTTACAATAATAGAAAGTATCCCAGTTCATAACCTACTTGAGAATTTTATTTCATTATGGCCATCTGAACCACAGATCTGAAAAGTAGCTTTATTCCTATCATCCCATCCCTTTGACATTTACTGTAGAGCAAAGATCATCAAAAATATGCAGTGATTGAGTTGAAAACAAGGTTCATTTTTTGTGATCTCTTAGTTATTTTCTCACATTATGTATCATTAAACCCATGGGCTATTGGGGGAATTGTAAGTCCTTCTTGTAATACAGATTCTGGGGTACAGGGAAATAGGAAGGCTTGCTTTATCTTGTTATGAATTTAATACAGGACTCTTTCCACACAAGAAAAAGCTTCTAATCACCTTGGCAACTATTTTGGAGATTATTTTTAAATGTTTGCTCTTATGTTTACTGCACGGTATGTGGATGTAGTTTTTTTAAAGGAGAGCCTCCTCCTAAGAAACTAGAAGGATTTTTTCTACTGCTACCTTGATTTATAATTCTTAAATGAACATTTTTCTGATATAAAATAGAGTTTTATAGCAGAAAATTTAGAAAGCATAAAATAGAGAAGTAAAATCACTTGCAACCAACTCCTTAGAGAAAACTATTACTAACATTTTAGGAGCCATTTTCTCGGTATCTCTTTATATGTGTATATAATGTGTGTGTATATATATATATATATATATAGCTTAGATATAAAATATTCACACTTATCAATTATTATGGAAAGTATTTTTGTCCTTTTTATTGAATATATAGTGAATATATTTTTTGTTGGTAAATTGGATCATCATTAACTTCAATAGCTACATGACATTCCAAAATGAGATACCATTTTACACCAGTAAGAATGGCCCACATCAACAAAACGGGCAACTGCAAGTACTAGTGAGGATGTGGAGAGAAAGGAACACTCTTACACTGCTGGTGGAAATGTAAACTGGCCCAGCCACTTTGGAAAGCAGTGTGGAGGACCCTCAAACTAATGAAAATGGGACTACCATCTGATCCAGCAATCACTCTTCTGGGAATCTACCCAAAGGAGGCCTCAGTGTGGGTACAAAGGGACACCTGTGCTCAGATGTTTATTGCAGCACAATTTATAATTGCAAGGACATGGAAACAACCCAAATGTCCCAAAACAGATGATTGGATGAAAAAGATGTGGTATATATACACAATGGAGTATTACTCATCAATTTAAAATGACAAATTTGATGAATTTATGATAACACGGATGTACCTAGAAGAAATCATATTACTAGAAACAATTCAGAAAGAAAAAGATGGAAACCAAATGGTTTTATTAATATATGGACAAGCAAATGAAACTACACTACGGGGGGGAAGGGGGACCAGCTGGAGCAGCCAGGGAGGGGAGGTGGTGGGTGACCCGGGGATTACAATGATGTGAAATATATATATAAATTAATTAAAATTTTAAAAATATGGATTATCACCTCTTTGGACAATCACCTGTTGTGTTTTAAGTGCTTTTGTACTTTCCCACTATTTTAAAGAATGCTTGGGTAAACTTTTACAGAGATTCATCTCCTTGTCCTGCCAGATTATCCCTTCAAGATAAAATACTGAAAGATGCAAATAGCAGATGTATGAATATGTATGCATGTTTCATTTTGACACAGAGAAGCTGATGGTCAAATTATTTTCTTCCTAACAGCTAATGAATGAGAGGGTTTTCCACCCTCCCCAAATACTGGAAAATATCTGTTATTTATCAACAGATCATTTGTCAGTAGCCTGTTTGATTGCTGGTTGTTTTGTTAATTATTTTTTATATTTTGAAACTTAGAGTATACTTCTATGGTCAGAGATTATTCTAGATGCTTTTACGGAGATCAGTGTTTCATTATAGGCCCAGTGTTGTGGGTCCTTATTCTTAACTTACAGATCAGGAGACCAGGTAAGTGACTCAGAAGTTGTACCTCTAGGAAATGGTGGGTTCGAACCTTCCTGCTTATTCCAGAATCCATCCTCATGACCACTGTGTCCTGCTGCCCATTGGAGGAAAGGACTAAAACAAACCTAGACAGTCTCTAGACTTCCTATATTTGTAGTATTTTTAAATTTTACTTATTTGAAAAATAACCTCTTTGGGTTTTTTTTTTTTAGGGTGTATCAAGGTCAGAAGAAACTGAAAGAAGCTCTTCCTTATTACCAAGAGGCTTTAGAATATATTGAGATCAGTAAAGGTGAAAAAGGTTTGGAGTGTGTGCCGGTTTTGAGGGAGCTGGCAGGTGCAGAACAAGCCCTGGGACATCACGATGTAGCCATCAACCACCATGTACAGGTAAGTGGCAATACCCTGGTCCCCAGCCTGTATAGGCCCAGTGCTCATAGTCACAGTGGAAGAGCAGTGCTGAGAATGTCCAGCTTTGTTATTTTTGGTAGATAGGGAAAGCGCATGGTCTGGGGTGGACAGTCACAGGCATCACTGAGCTGCCATTCAACAGAGAGGCCCCTGTGAGTGCACATCCCACACCCAGATTCTCTAGAGATGACGCTTCTCATGGGTGCAAAAGGTTCTCATAGGTTCTTATCTCCCAGTTCTTGCTTCTTTATCCTTTCAGTGTCTGTTTTAGAGCCCATGTTATTAAACTGATTGGGGCTCTTTCCTATGACAAAAGTCTATGCCAAAGTCATTCCTGAAGTCACGTAGAGTCATCTGTTACCTGCTGGTCTCTGTTATTATGATCAAATTTCTCTTTGAGTTTGTCCTTCAGATAAACAGGACCTATAACAGTCAAACAGATCCTCCAGACAAACAGGACCTATAATAGTATCACTAAGCAGAGAGAGAAAGATTTATTTTTGGAATTGGTTCACACAAATCTAGGGGCTGATAACCTCAAATCCATAGAGTAGACTAGCTTGAACACAGTGAGTGGGTTGGGAAGCAATGGCTGGAGAGACCAGTGAGAAGTCTCTTGAAGTAGCAAAGGCTGGAGGTAGCTGTTTGTGCCACCTCCCAGCGGGATCAGGTCTGTCTGGGTGATGGAGAGGGACTGAGTCTAGGAAGCCCAGAAAGGGTACGAATGGACATGACAGCTGGGCACTGAGATCATCAGGACGAGATCTCAGAAAATAGGTCAGAAGTATTATTCAAACTGGGCGTGGTGGCGCCTGCCTGTAATCCAAGTGCTGGGAAGTAAGAGGTCAGGGATCACTTGAGTTCTTGAGTTTGAGACTACCCCAGGCAACATAGCGAGACCTAGTCTCAAAAAAAAAAAAAAAAGTATTATTCATGCATCGCAATTGCCTGGGAGATGATAGCTCACTTGGGGGAGGTTTTATGAGTGAAAAGAGAAAAATATTATGACATTACAACATGATAGCATAAAAATATGTTTTATATATAACATAAAAATATTGTAAGGATCTTCTGTGTTCATTGGTCAAGTAAAGAAGGATATCCTGGCAAAGAAACAGAAAAAGAATTTGCCAGAAAGATAGGAGGAATAGAATATAAGAAGATCCCCTGTATCATTTGACACCTTTTGCTGTTAGGGAGGACATGGGGTTGTGAGGATAAATGAATTAATGTCTGTAAAGTGCTCAGCAGTGCCTGATACCTATGGTGCTACATGGCAATGTTTTTTAATTTCCCTTTTTCCTTCCCTCCCATCCCTTTCCCTGTTGACTTTGTTGTGTGAAATGTTAGGTCAATGATGAGTTTAGACCCCAGATTGTACAGTAAGTGAAAAATGGGGAAACACAAGTAATACTTGATGTTTAGAACTGTTTCTAAAAGCATTAAGAGTGGGGAAGATTGAACCAGGCAGTGGACAGAGCAGGTGGAAAGGGCTGGAGATGGGCAAAAGTGGACACCTTCTGGGAACTGTAGGAAGCTCCTGTATTTGGCCAATGGGATGGTGAAGCAGTGGATGGGTGTCATCCAGGCACGGTGTCAAAAGTCAGGCTAAGGAATTTGAACTTCACCTTAAGAGCCACTAGTGGTTTTCAGGCAGGAAGTTGATGCCATTAGGTCACTCATCTAGAAGGATTACTCTGCAGTCTACAGAATGGGCTGGGTGGTAGAATAACAAGCGGGCCTGTAGCTCAGGCGATAGCTTCAGTTCTCCAGGC
Source organism: Uropsilus gracilis (assembly GCA_004024945.1). Lineage (NCBI taxonomy): Eukaryota > Metazoa > Chordata > Mammalia > Eulipotyphla > Talpidae > Uropsilus > Uropsilus gracilis. The sequence continues at coordinate 58,097 of PVHY01007896.1, read as the reverse complement.
AGGGGATGAAGACAACCTGGACTCAGCTGGTGTCCTGACAGTGGGAAGACTTAGACAGATCTGAGAGCTTTGTGGAGGGTAGAAATGGCAGGCTGGGAGTTGAGTTGTGCAAATATCGGGGAGTGCCTCTTCCCCACAACCTCTTCCAAGAGTGTGCTGTGAGCTGGATGTGGTGGTGTACACCTGTAGTCCAAGTGCTGGGAGGCAAGAGGCCTGGGATTGCTTGAGTTCTTGGGTTTGAGACTACCCCAGACAATATAGCTAGACCTAGTCTCAAAAAAGCAGCCAGGTGTGGTGGCGGGCACCTGTAATCCCAGCTACCTGGGCGGCTGAGGCTGGGGTTTGCTTGAGTCCACAGGATCAGGACTACCCTGGGTAACATAGCAAGACCTAGTCTCAAAAATAAATAAATAAACAAACAAACAAACAAACAAATAAATAAATAAATAAAAGTGTGTTGTGAAGGTTTGGGTTTAGTTCCCATCTGATAGGTGAGAAGTGACAGCTCAGCATAATTCTGATCTGTACTTTCCTTATTCAAAATGGAATGAAATATGTTTTCAGATGTGGAAGGGGCTCTTTCATGTAAATTGATCATTTTAATTTTTGTGTGACTTACTTAAATCTTTTGTCCACTTTTTAATAGTATTTTGATCTTGCTTCCCCTAACTGTGGGAAGTTATGTATTATACATATTCCCCTTTTGCCTATAAAGTATTGTAATATTTTAACCAATTTGTCATTTGTGATTTGTTTGTAGTGTTCTTAAATGGGGTTTTTTGCGTACCATAAACTCCACCCTTTACGGGTATTCTAATCGTATGTTGGCATTCTTTTGTACAAATTTGTTTATCTATTTGTTTATGGATCCATTTGGGTTACTTGCATTTTATGAATAGAATGAATAGTGCTGCCATGAACATTCACATACAAATATTTTTTAAAAATTTATTTATATATATTTCACATCATTTCAGTCCACATACAAGTTTTATAGAAAATTTCAAAGTCCAAAATGGTGACATTGTCATTTGGTTCTCTTTTTCAAGGTTATTTAGACTATTCCTGGTCCCTTCCATTTTCATGGATTTTTTTAAGGATAAAATCCATCCATTTCAGAAATTAAAAACTGGATTTTGCTAGGGAGTACCTGAATTTGCATTTTGAAAAGAATTGATATCTTAACAATATTGAACCTTTCAATCCATGAATGGAGGATGTGTCTATTTAGGTCTTTCTTAATTTTTTTCAACCATCTTTTATAATTCAATTTTTACATTCTGTTGGTAGATTTATTCCCGAGTATACTTTCATGCTATTACAAATTAAGCAGTTTTTAAATGTCCTTAGTTTCTGTTCATTATGAGTGATAAGAAATATAAATGGTTTGTTTGCTTGGCATCCTGCAACCTTGCTGAACTTGTTTATTAGCGCTAACATTTCTATGTGTGGATTCATTCTGATTTTATTTTTTCCTTGCCACACATTTCTATGTGTGGATTCTTTCTGGTTTTATTTTTTCCTTGCCATGCCAAAGTTTTCTTCATGCTTTTAAGTTTTCAACCTTTCCTTTCATTAATGCATTTGGATTTTGAATCTATGAAAGATGTCTATATTCAGGTTACAGAGAAACTTATTCGCTTTCATAATACTTGTAAAGTTTGAGAGGTTACTTGTTTATTTTTGAATATAATAAACATTAGAGTGTGTTTAAATAAACATTTGCCTGTTTTAAAGAGAGAGCTTGGGGAAATCAAAAAAGCATTGAATTTGATATCAGAAAGTCTGACTTGGAGTTCACACCCTTCTGTTTACCAGCTGTTTAATTACACAAGTCATTTAACTTCTCCAAAAAAAAAAAAATCTACCAAAGATCTTATCCACTTCACAGAAGTGCTCAGAGGTTCAAAATGCTTTGTGAACTCTTAGGCATGTTGCCAGTTTAAGCTACTTTATTTATTAACAATAATTACTCCACATTTATCAAGGTTTTCCTTTTCTTTAGGAACTTTACCTAAAATAGAGAAAGGTACAGTGTGGTCACAGCTCTCCCAGGGAGCCCGGTGCCTAAAAGCCATTTATTAAGTCCCAAAAGAAAAGGGGTTTTGTTATTTCTCCTTTTATTTTTCGCTCTTCATTCCTTTGGAGTGAGAGAAACGCCCAGAGAGAAAAGACCTTTTCTTTTCAGTGTCGTGTAGAAAAGTTCTGAAGTATTTTGGGAACCAACCAATTAAAATGGGGAAAAAGAAAACAAGCCCCGCAGAGCAGCCCCGCAGAGCCAGGGGTTGATGGAAGGGCTGTCATATCCTGGCCATCCCCCAGCGGCAGGGGTCTGCAGGAAAGCACGCAAACGTGATTGTTCCTGAGGCTCCGCATGGCAGATTTTGGCAATAGGAGCTTATTTTACTATCCAAAAAAGAAAAAAAAAAATCGCAGGATTTCGTGTCCCTGAGTGAGAGTGTGTTTTTGGGTGTATATAAAGGAGCATGGCGCTAGCTTAGCTGCTTTTTCGCATCTCTGACACTCGAATTGCATATTTTACTTTTCAGTTTTCAGGGCAGCTCTACTGCTCAGTGGTTCCCACATTTAAGGAAGTTTAATTTGCAGAGTAGAATGAAATTGTTTTGTTTGTCACATTAACAAAGACCAGAGACCAAGTATCTGGCTCCAGGTTTCTGCTCTGAGTGAGTTATTGGCCTTGCTCAGGCCCAAGAGGTGCCCCCCACCTGGCTCCTGGCAGGTACCCACCCCTCAGCACATGGCAGCACTTCAGATGGGCTCTTGCTGTTGCTTCCCTTGCCAGAGTCAGATAATGCTAGTTTTCCAATTTGGTGGTGGTGGGGGGGGGGGGTTGTTTTTCTTTTTAAAACCTTCTGAAATACTAATTGTTTTGTTTACCATTAGAAAAGATGTAGAGTGCAGTTATTAGTGGATTCATAATAAACACTTCCTAAGAATAGCATCAGACTTTATCCAAGTGTTCTGCTGTTTCTTTTTCATTCACAGCTATTTTTTGATAGAAGATGCTAGTGTGCTTTATTTTTTTAAAAAATCAAGTCAGATGGAAAAGTACAAAGAAAAGGGTTGAGTCCCCACAAACCTCCCCACCTGGTAGCCCATGTCCATCCTCGTTAAACGCCGTTCCACAGGGCAGATGGCGAGAGAGAGGAGAAAGAGGAGAGAGGAACACTGATGAATTTGACAGCACAAAAATGAAAAACTGCTCCGTGACAACATATCACAGTGTCAAAAAGTAAATGTCACACAGGGGAAAATATAGAACAAGTGCTTAGAAAATCAAGATGGAAAAGAAGTCAATAGACATGGACAAAAAAAGAGGAACAGAGCTGTTCGGAAGAGGAAATTCAATAAGAGCCTTACAGAGCATCCTCAGCCATCCCCATGACAGAGATGCTGGTTAACCAAGGAGATGTCATTTTCTTTTTCTTCATACAGATTTATTCGTATATGTACAGTTAAGACCTTTCATTTTCCCCTTCCTCCCACACCCCCTTCAGTGGCTCCCTACTCCCTTTCGTTGCAAGTCATTGGTCAGTGTTTGGCTCATTGGTCTTTTCTCTTCACTGGTGCAATGTCTTTTTCCTGGGTGATGACCTGCTCCCCTGGGGCTTCGTGGCCCGTACTGCTTCGATTTCCCTGGATGTCTTAGCAGCGAGTATTTATTCTGGTCATGTGTGAACCAGGTCAGTTGAGGTTCAGTTGTGTCACCCTTCACTCCTGTCTCCTCTGTTGCAAAGCTTTCAGTGATGGAGGGGAGTCTCCCTCTCTCCAGACCTGTGCGATCACAGGGATTCATGCCACCTCATTTATGTTGGTTTTCTCCTTTGTTCCAGCATTTGTTCCATGCTGCAAAATTAAAATATTTGATGATGCCCTGTGATGGCCAAGGTTTGGAGAAGCTTGCATCCAGGTGCTGGTAGAGGGCAGGGGCTGGACAGTCCTCTGGGGAAAGCAGTGGCTGCCCCTTCTCTAGTTTTGTAACCCACCAACCCTTTGATCCAGCAGCTTCCCCAGCCAGTAACTCACCTAACAGCCTGCAAAGATGCACAGCAGCTGATACACAATGATGCTGTTGGCAACAGCAAAATATCAGAAATACCTTTAAAATGTATCAGCGGGGACTGGCTATGAAAAGACATTCCATCCGTGTGTCAGAAGCCGAGAGCCTTTAACAACCTTGGGGTGGATGTGTATGCCCATAAAAGATGGATGACGAGTGCAGTCCTCATTTTAAAAAGCCAGGTGAAGACCAGGATGCTAAGAACCAGATGTCAGGCTAGAAAAGCGTGCAGTTTGCAATCATAGGTCACAGTTCAAATCTCTGTGCTGCCACCAGTGCTTTAGGTGAACTCCAGACAGATGTTTCTTCTCATTTCCCCTCCTGTGAACTGGGCTTCTACCCATTCCCCTGGGTCACTTAGAGCTGGAGCTTGTGTCTAATTCATTGAATCCTGCACCAAAAGAGGTGTTTTGTAGGGTAAATAGTTGTCAGGGTTTTTAACCTTCCCCCATTGGCCTCTACGACCAACACCTGTGGTGTTGTACGCTCCCCCATGATTGCGCATACCTGGCCCAGTGGGTGTGCGCATGCGTGAGTAGGCACACCTGGGCCTAGGAGGGAGGAGATGTACTGAGTGGAGATGGCCTGAGGGGAGAGTACCAGAGTGAGAGCCCTGAGAAAGAGCATGAAGGTTCCTGGGAACCTGGGGGTTTGCCTGCACTGCCCAGCCTATTTGCCTGCTTACCACAGAATTGGTCAAAACCCATCTGCCTGGTATGCCTGTGTACCCATTGCCTGAGAGCATTAAAGCTGTAAAGTCCAGCCAGGTGTGGTGGCATGCATTGTAATCCAAGCTCTGGGAGGCAAGAGGCCAGGGATTGCTTTGTGTTCATGGGTTCAAGACTACCCCGGACAACATAGTGAGACCTGGTCTTGATAAAAGCAGCTGGGAGTGGTGGCAGGTGCCTGTAATCCCAGCTACCTAGGAGACTGAGGCTGGGGGTCACTTGAGTCCGTGGGATCAGGACTACCCCAGGCAACATAGCAAGACTTAGTCTCAAAAAAAAAGAAAAAAGACTGTAAAGTTCACCAAGGGCTCCAATGTTCTACTTTAACTTCTAGAACCAATAAAGAACCTACCTGACTGAGGTGGTTCCAGTACGGTGTTGAGTCACCCTCTGTCTCTGCCTGGTGCTGGCCCTCAGCTTTCCAAAGACATCCTGGCCAGTCTAGCCGAAACCTCTGTGACCTGCCCCCCAGCCCCTCAGTGCAGGGCACATAAACTCCATTCAAGCCCACAAAATGACTTTGAGCTGCTTGTATACTCCTCCCTGTGTGGAGGGAGAGGTTTCCCTCTATATCAGTGACCTCCTAATCATTACCAAATGGAAAGAAGTCTGTCCCAGCATTAGACTGGAGTCCACACTCAGAACGCTCCCATGTTGTAGATTGTGGATTGTCCGCCTGCACAAATAGAAGCATCCATTTTGTTAGTCATTAAGTTTTCTCTCCAAGGACTATTACGTGTTTCATTTTATAAATCCAAGGGGACAGTCCTGGTTATATAAGAGCCCCCCAGCTCTGGCTTGCACTGTGTCTATTAACATCCAGATTTCCTTCATACAAGTGATAACAAAAATCCACAAACAACTCACACAACAAAGCAGAGAACCCAGTCTAAAAATGGGACAAAGAGCTAAAAAGACACTTGTCAAAAGAAGTACAAATGGCCAATAGACATAAAAAAGTGCTCACTATCACTAATAATCAGGGAAATGCAAATCAAAATCACAATGAGTTGCCAGCTCACACCAGTAAGAATGGCCCATATCAAAAAATTGGCAACTATAAGTGCTGACATGCATGTGGAGAAAAAGGAACACTCATACTGCTGGTAGGAATGCAAACTGGCCCAGTTGCTATGAAAAGCTGTGTGGAGGATCCTTAAACTACTGAAAAAGGAACTACCATTTGATCCAGCAATCCCATTTCTGAGAATTTACCCAAAGGATACAAAAACACTAATTCAAAAGGACACCTGTACCTGATTGTTTATTGCAGCACTGTTTACAATAGCCAGGATATGGAAACAACCCAAATGCCCCAAAACAAATGACTGGGTCAGAAATTTGTGGTATATGTGCACAATGGAATATTATTCATCAATGAAAAAAAGACAAACATGTCATTCGCAACAACATGGATGGAGCTAGAAGGAATCATATTAGCGGAATAAGCCAGAAAGAAAAAGGGAAATACAGGATGGTCTCACTTACATGAGAGATAAGGGAAAACAAACGGACAAGAAAAATTTAAAACTCTCAACAGAGCTGAGGCATAGAGCAAACAAGGGTGAGGAAGGTAAAACTGGCGGAGGAACGGGCAACAAGTGATTAAGATGGTTCACGGGTGATAAGGTGGTGGGAGAACTCAGGGTAGACAATGGTGTAAAAAAAAATATATATATATGTACAACAATTTAAAAAATAAAAATATTTTGAATATAAAAAAAACCCACCTGGATTTGTGACGAGGAGCCCAATATTCCCCAGAAATGCTCAGGGAACCCCTGTGTAGCTGCTGCTCTATACCTGCGCAGTGCTTTGGAGGGCTGATTTTGTGAATGAGGTTTTTCCATTAATGATCTTGCAACATGGCCTAGGAAAGGATGGTTTTTTTGGTTTTGTTTTTGAGACTAGGTCTCGCTATTTTGTTGCCCGGCGTACCATGGACTCAAGCAATCCCTAGCTTCAGCTACACAGGTAGCTGGGATTACAGGCGCACTCCACCACACCCAGCTATTTTTTGGGGGACTAAGTCTCACTGTGTTGCCCCGGGAGGGACTCAAACTGCAATCCCCAGACCCTGCCGTGCTCCATAGGCTGTCACTTACAGGCACACGCCACCGTGCCTGGCTTGAAAGGGTTGCTTTTGTTTTCTTTTTAAGTCACTACAACATGCTGGCAGCTCAAGAGATTTTGGAGTATTAAGCCCGCTGCCTCTACTTCAAGATGACAGCTGATAAGCATATCCCTATACGATATTGAAAACTACAAGGCAGGAGGGGAAATGTGAGCCGGGAGAGATGAATAAATCAGGAGGAGTGGGAGTGGGGCACCTTGCCACAGATCCCCAGGGGGACCGTGATCTGGGTTGGCCAGGAGGGTCAAGCCCAGCCTCCTGGGGTCTGTTAATTCCAACAGGCAGGGCTTCAGTACTCTGGGGCGCATAGAATAGAGTTACATCCTCTTAGCCAACAAAGCCTTGTTCGGGAATGGTTTTCCCTTTGCCGTTTGTTTAACCTAGTGGCCAACTTTGTCAACTTCTTCTGCAGCATTCCCTAAGGAGCCTACTGCTCCGTGTGCTTCTCCATCTGTGTCACCTAAGTCCTCATGTCCCATGGAACATCTTTTGGGGGCAGTTGGGTGGAAACAGATGCCTGGGCTTCCAGGCCCCCTCGTCCTGCTTCAGGTGAAAGCAGCTCCATTCCCACCTGCTGTATATGTTAGACAGCCATGGAACATTCTGTTTGGAATTAAAGGGGTTAATCTCTGGAACACAATGCTGCCCACCATGGTGAAGCCCTGGCCTGGAGGCCACTCTCCTTGGATGTCCTCTATGGAAAGCATAATTGGGTGGAACACTTTCCCTCCGGTAACCCCTTAGACTATGCCATCTCTTCTTGCCTTGGATACGTGCAGGCCAATCTCATGGATCATTGAAAATGGTAATGGAAGCAGGGATAGAGGGAGGTTTAGTAAGCCAGGTCCTAAAACCTGGTAAGGGGCAATGTCTGTAAGTTTAGAAGTGATCAAACTCCACCCACATATTTAGAGTTCATCTGTGAACTCCTTTGAGGTCAAAACCCCTGCCTAATATGTGTATGTATGTGTGTATTCCCAGTGTTGGCACAATATCTGGCATGTAAAAGCATCTACAAATTAAGATGAATTGAATTGAATATTATTGAATTAAATTAAATTGAATTGAATTTTACTGAATAAATGAAACGCTAATCTTGCACATTTTAAACATCTTGGGTTCCCTTTTACACTCATCCCCACTTCCCCAGCATATGGTTTTAAGAAGCTTCATGAACAGCAAATAATAAATTAGATCAGGGATTGAGTTTCTGAAGTGCATAATGAATAATAAATGTTTGCTTATATTAGCATCTCACGTGAAAAAAAGATGTTGAGGTTATGAAGATTTTGTGATAAATTCAGATCCCTTAAGCATTCAGTATCCACTTTCGTGATATTGTAAGCATTTTCGCTCTTGGAAAACTTTGCTTCCTGCCTCCAAGGCAAACAGCAACTTACACAACTTATGTAATTATTCTTTTGAAAATGAATTTTGATAGATGCATATCTGTTGTGTTGTCTTGCATTGTAATATTGAGTGGAAGCAAAATATAAACTCTTTTAAAATATGAATTTGATTTTAATCCATGTAAATTCCTGATTTGAAAGTCATGATAATAGTCTGAGTTAAATCCTGCCATCCTAGTAAGAGCTCTTTACCCTTGAATTGTGGAGAGAGTTACACTCCAAAGTAAAAATGATTCAACTGCACTTGGGGTGGAGCTTGGTTTTATACTCTTTCTTTCCCCAAAAACTAAACATGAATTGTTTTTACGCTGTCCCTGGGTGTTTGTTGCCTTTACTTACATATATAGCTGACCCTTGAATAACTTACCCTAAGTTGGGGTGCTCACCCCCACCTAGTCAAAAACCCACATAAAACTTTGATTCTCCAAAATGCAAATACTAATAGCCTGCTTTTGACTGGAAGCTTAATGGTTAACCAACAGCCAAACATATTTTGCACATTGTGTTGTATATACTGTTTTCTCACAATAAGATAAGCTAGAAAAAAGAAAAGGTGGTAAAGAAAAACATAAGAGAAAATGTACTTCCTCCACTGGATCCTACTTATAGATCCCACAGATTCACTTTGTCTGTTTACAAGATGAATTACCATCAGTACCTCTATCACTACTGTCTTAGATGATACAAAATATCGTAAATATTTGATGTATTACTAAAACAGATATGGAATGAAAAGATAATATGGGAAAAGAAATTCTTAATTCACTTGCATATGATTTGTGCATTAATCATTTTTATTGAAAAAAATCCATATAGCAGAACACCCCCCTCCTGAGCGCTGTTCAAACATGTGTTGTTCAAGCATCAATTGTACCTGTGTTAGAGTGCCCGTGATTTGAAAAGCATTTCCAATCTTTCAGGCTGAATCAAAAGTAATGAGTCATTTGGGGATCACCTGAGTCATTTACTAAATATAAGTAAAAGATATTGTTAGAATTTATAAATAGGAAATACTGATTATCCTAACACAGTAACACAGCAATAAAAGTTACTTCCAGTAACTTGATTTGGAGTGGCCCCAATAATAGGAAGGCTAGAGCTAGTATCCCAGCTGCTTTTAAGGGATGATATTTAACATATGAAATGCATTCAGCTGGTCATCAGAGGAGCAAGTTCAGTGGTTCTTACTATCTCAAGGCTGGGCTAGGACTATGATTTGCAACCATCCCAATCCAGGTAGCCCCATCATCAGTTCTAGCAGCTAACAAAGAATGTCGGAGCCCTTGGCATTATCTTCATAAAAATTTTAATAACAAACAGGGGGAAAACAGTCAGCCAAAAGGAAAAAAAAAAGCCACTGAAATCAATCTCAATCTGTCTGTCTCTGTCTCTCTCTCCCCCCTCTCCTCCTCTTTTCCATCCCTCTCCTTCCCTCCCTTCTGAAATCCCCCATGCTGTCTCGTGCTCTCTCTGGTGGTCTCTTTATTGCCTTAGGGTGACACCGCCCTTTTAACCTCACTTCCTAGGCCCAGGTGAGCCCACTCACGCATGCGCACACCCACTGGGCCGGCATGTACACACGTGGAGGGTGAAAACCACACGTGTTGGACATAGAGGCTAATGGCAGAAGGGCTTGAAAAACCCTGGTATTTCATTTGTTCTACAGACTAGAAGGTTCTAGTGATCTAACTCTTTCCTAGGTCAGTTCCCATGGATTAGTTGTAGTTCCTGGAGACTAGATGAATAAATGTGTTCTGGATAGTATGTTGGCATCAATTAGTGATGTCTGACATCATCAGTTAGTGATGTCTGCCCTGATCCATCATGATGGATCAAGGGATCAAGGTAAGATGGATCAAAGCAAGGAGGATGAATTTGTGATATGGTAGGGAAAGGGAATCAAATTATCAAGATCATCCTTTATGAAATATCTTGAGCAAGTTCCCTAATCAGCAACATCAGTTTCTCATCTATAAAATGAGGACAATAAAAACCATCAAGAAAATTAACATCTGTATCACAAAAGGAAAAGAATTTAAATGCAGTTTAACCATTTATATAACATGATGGACTTTGGGGATGTTATGCTAAGTGAAATAAATCGTAAAGATACACATAGAAAGACAGATTAGATTTGGGGTTACCGGAGGTCATAGTTTGGGGACCGGGAATGGGTGAAGGGGTCAAAAGTGCACCCTTGTAGTTGTAGGATACATAAATGGATGTTAACTTATTGTGATCATTTCAAAACATATGAATGTCAAGTCATTATGCGGTTCACTGCATCCTCAGTGCTCAGCAAAACTGTAAAACAGGCACAGCCCACATCATAGCTGTTGGTCCGTTTTCCCCACTGCTTCCTAAAGTTTCTCTCCTTTAGACTCTTGATGTTTGAGTCTGTCTGTCCCTCTTTCAGCAGTTGATGAAAAACCTACTGTCTCCCAGTGGCACCCCAGGGACCTTGCCATGTCTTTCTGTCCCATCCAGCCCCTGCCCCTCCCATGACAGGCAATCCTTCAGTGTCTGATTATCTGATCAACAGAAACACACCAGCAATAGCAGTTTTTAAAACTCCAAATATTGATAAGCACATATATCACTTTATCTTTTTATTTAAAGGGATGAAATTTGCATTTACTCATCTGAAAGAATTATTATTATTGTGTGTCCATAGGGGTATCAGGGTTTTCCTTCTTCAGGAATGTAAAATGGAGGGGGGAGGTGAATTTTGCATATTTAACAATATCACCTGGAGGGATATTGTTACCTTCTGTTCAAAGGGTCATTAGAATTTTCCCTTCCTTCCTTCCTTCCTTCCTTCCTTCCTTCCTTCCTTCCTTCCTTCCTTTCTTTCTCTTTCTTCTTTTCTTCCTTTTTTTTAGAGACTAGGTCTCACTATGCAGTCCTGAACTCACAGACTCAAGTGATCCCTAGCCTCAGCCTCCCAGATAGCTGGGATTACAGGAGCATGCCACCACGCCCGGCCTAGGCTTTTTTTTAAGGAATTTAAAAACAAAAATATTCAGGAGGACACTGTGCTGGTTTCCATGTGCAGGCACTCCTGCGGGCCAGTGTGGAGGGTGCAGGTCATGAGCCTGAAGCACCAGGCAGGGGAAGGAGTTTGGATTTCTGGGGGTGAGGCTGCTGACGCTCTGGGTGAATGCCCCTTTCTAGGCTGGCCAGAGGACAGAATTGCCAGGCCTGCTTCTACGTAGCACCCACACTTCTTCATCCCCTGTAACCCTGCTCCCAACCCTGCCACCACCACCCAATCCTACACTCACAGCAGAGACCTTGAGATGACTGACTTGGTGACAGGCCAAGGCTGCAGCACCAAGCCATGTGGACTCTGCCGGTGCCATCTCTCCCCACCGCACAGTGTTTTTAAAACCCAGCGCTCCCCAGACTGTGCTTCCACATCCATCATGTGCCCAGCCTGTGAGCCAGCCCCGTGGCTTTCTGCTTATCACCGCAGGAACAGTGAGGCCCCTGTAGCCAGCCGCTGCTCGGCCTGTAAACAAACCTGTCTTCTCTCTGCTGACAGGCGCATCTCATCATTCTGAGCGGAAACCCCTCTGCAGAGGAGGCTGGGAGCTCGGCCCACAGTGTTGCCCACGCTGCAGTGGCTTCTGGGAGTCCCGAGCACCACGGTGAGACTTCTGGGTCTGCCCGCGCGGGTGGTGTCGGTACACGGTTTCCTTCAGCGGGGTGGGAGGGGCATGGCCGGGCCCTGGGGGCCTGTCCGGCTTTATCGGGTACCCCGTGGCTGAGCCCCTCAGTGGGTTTCACCAGAGCCCCTAGGTTTCTAGAGCCTTCCTCTCATCTCCCACTTTCAAATGCACCGTCTTCAACCAAACAGCGGTCAGATGCTTCAGTTCTGCTGGCATTTTTATATTTTTCTTGTCTGTTTTCCCTCTGTCCCTCATATAAGTGAGATCATCCCATATTTCTCTTTTTCTTTCTGGCTAATTTTCGCTAACATGATTCCTTCTAGCTCCATCCGTGTTGCTGCAAATGACATGTTTGTATTCTTTGATTGATGAATAGTATTCCATTGTGTAAATATACCACATCTTTTTCTGCCATGTGTGTGTATACATATATAGAAATTTGTGCAATCAATAAAAGAAAAGTGCATTAGGGAGACTGAAAAGAAAGAAATATATATTAAAACTTTGTACCCTATAAAACAAACAAACAACAGTCAGAGCAGCAGACGTTCCCAGTGGATCACAGGGAGATGGGCTCTGCTTTCAAAGGGTATCTAATTTTAAAGATTGTTGTGGAGCTTCCAGTGGCAGCTGGTCTGGTTGCTTGGAACACTGGCTCCTGATTCCCTCGGGGCAGTAATTTCCCTCAGGTTGGACTCACAGTTTCAGGATTCTAAAAGGAAGTGGCCATTTAACACTCATCAGATTTGTCTTAGTCCCACTGACTAGGTAAGACCTGGGGCTTTGGGGATTCTTGAGTCCACATCCTGGGCTCAGAGCACACAGCACCCCTGTACTGTGGGAGAACCCCACCCTGTGACTCTGTGGTTGTCAGGAGATTATTCACATGCAGGATTAGTTGTAAAGAAGCCCCAGAGGTGTGTTCCAAAGTGTCAGGCAAAAAATATGTATTCTGGTTCAGTGTGCCAGCAAGAATGAAATTGGTATTTGGAGATTGGGGGGGGGGAGGTTCAGAGAGCAAGAGTTGGGCTCATGTGAGGAGGCTGGTGAAAGGGATAAGATGGAGTTGCCTCTCTAAGTAGCCAGCCTGCCAAAATCCCCAGGCCAAACAGGGGCTCCCATCCAGGGAGGATGTTGGGGAAGGGATGCAGGTGTTTCCCCATCTGTCTTTTTGGCCTTGCAGATCCCTCATTCTGTTCTCCTGGAATAGTCTTCGTGCCTTTTCAGAGCTGGAGGAGCCTGCCTGGGGATAGAAAGCAAAGGAGAACACTCTAAACCTTACTCTCTAGAATATACCAACATGACAGCTTCAGAACCTTCACAGAATCAACATTTTGCCCATCTTGTTGATGCCTGAAATTCCTTTTATAGAAAAAGAGAATCTTCCATTCCACAACTATTAGTAAAACACTAAAAGTGCAAACAACTGTTTGATAAAAACCACTGAACTATCAGGAGTCATAAATCTAAATGCCTACAGGAACCAAGCAAGATGAATGAAGCAGACAGTTATTAAAAAACTGTAGCAGCAGCAGGCATGGTTATAAATGGCAATTAACTGTTGGCTATAGAATGAGAGAGAGAATATGGGATGGTGAGGACTGTGGCAAACTGGAGAGAGACAATATGGAATGGTGAGGACTGTGGCAAACTGGAGAAGCTCCAACAAGGGGCTGAACTGATACAACTGACTTTACCTGGGGTCACTGAAGTCCTGAGACAGGGAGGATTGGCTGCTTGGAACACAGGCAAGAGATGACTCAGGGACTCAGAGCCAGTGGGAATCAGAGCCATAATGATATCCAGAAGGGCAATCTCCCTTGTGACTTGATCTCTTGACTGCTGCACTGGTACTCTCACAAACAGGCTCACATAGTCCCTTTAACAAATCTTGCAGGCAGGCACAGGCATTCAGTTTTGCAAATGAGCCAACACATCCCACTCATCACACCAGCAAGTTCCATCCATACATATTCTCTTTCTACTCATGTTTCCACCTAAAAAGGACAAAGTCCCAATTGGTCTGTAGGCTTCTGCTCCTGGACAGGAGGATCCTCTCACATTCTGCTTTGGCTCAGAAGACACTTTGAAGTCCCCTGTCACCCTGATGCCATAGGAAGGTAGTTTGCTGAAGCTTTGATGGCAAGTGAACGCTAAGCAGGCAGTAAAACTGTAGGGTCAAAACAGATGCTGAAACTTTCAGCAGCAACTCGAAGTTCTGAAAAAAGTCTGGGGAGGGTCAGGTGTGGTGGTATGTGCCTGTAATCCAAGAGCTGGGAGGCAAGAGGCCAGGGATCTCTTCACAGGTTTGAGTTCACGAGTTCAAGACTACCCCAGGCAATATAGGGAAAAGGCAGGTCTCGAAAAAGCAGGCGGTGGCTGGCACCTGTAATTCCAGCTACCTGGGAGGCTGAAGCTGGGGATCGCTTGAGTCCGCAAGATCAGGGCTACCCCGGACAACACAGCAAGACCTAGTCTCAAAAAGAAAAAGTCTGGGGGAGGAGCCCTGGCCCAGGCCCCAGACGCCTCAAGCAAGTTACCTACACAGACACATCAGAAACAAATCAAAGCATGGAGGAACTCGGGATTATTCCCAGTGTTTCTCCCCTCTGATGGTGGGTGCTGTTGGCATCCTCCTTTTGCATGGCTACTGGGAATGAGTGCACCAGCAGGTATTCGGAGATGAGAAACTGTTCAGGCTCTTCCCTGCAGGTACCTCCCTGTGTGTGGGCTGCGAGGGTGTGGCCCTGCTACCTGGGTGAACGGGTGTCCCTCCAGTAGCAGGAACAAGTGGGCTTTTTAGTCAGAAGCGGCCGTAGGCGCCTTTCCACTCACTTGGGGAACCTGGCGTACATATCGTCTCCATGCTGCCCCTGGCATGGCTCAGGCCCCACGACACAGGGGTTGAGGTTTCTTTCCCAGGTCTCTGCTGCTCCCAGCAAGAAGAGAAGACGGGGTCGCTGGGAAATGTGGAACCTCTCTTTGACAACAAGGAGAGACCAGCTCTCCAGGCAACATGCAGGCAGGACTCCCTGCTCTGGCCTTTAGTCACTTCTAGTCCGGAAGTTCTGGCTGGCTCCCCCGAGAGTCCATCTGCAGGTCCCTCTCACAAGGTTAAAGAAAGCCACTTGCCTGGGACCCAGCTGAGCAAGGCTCACCTCCGTCTGCGCCAAGGACAGTTTTGGTGTTTTGCTTTCTGGAAGGATCATTGGCAAGAAGCGTTCTCCTTTGGGGATTCCCTGTAGCCTGTTTGCTCAATGCCCATGGCAGGCATCACCCTCTGGCAGGCAAGACGCCACGGCCATGAAGTCAGCATGCCAGGCTCCACGCTCGAGCGGAGCCCCGGGCTCTGTGCCTGCCCCGCATTCCTCACACAGACAAACTGCCCTAGAAGTCGTGAAGGCTCGTGATTGCATGAGGACACCCAGTCCAGGCCCCTGGAATGTTCCTAACCTGTGCGCGGCCAGCCTCCTGGAGCAGCCATAGACAAACTTGGTATTAATATCTCTCCCGGCCCTGCTCAGTGCTCGGGGCATCGGCCTTGTGTTTATAACAATTCTTCTAAGATATTAAAAATCAGCAGGCCCGGAGCCAAGGACATTTCAGTGTAAACCTCTGAGCAGCCGGCAGCCTTGTTTGGAAGTAGCCTTGTCCAGGCCTGGGCTGCGGTGGCCCTGGAGATTCTGCAGGGCCCAGGAAGGCAGAGTGCAGCCTCGGGGGCAGGGGTTGGGGTCCCCATTAGCACACCCACCTGTGTGTTCCTGAGATGTAAGTCCCTGCGCACAGATAGGTGTCTCTCCCTCTGCCTGCACTTTGCACTGAGCTGAGAAATGTGTGAGGATCTGAAGCTATGCTTCTGAAATCAGGCCAAAAGGGCTCAGAAGTCTTTAACCAACAAACCACAGGTCCCCATCGCCTGCACATAGCAGTTGCCACTCAAATGCAGTTCAACAGCAGAGTTTTATTAGCAAGGGAAATTAACCAGGAAAATGAAAAGTCCTTAATGCCACAAGTGGCCAGACATCTCAGCCCAACCACCATTTTCAGTCCCCAAAGTCCCAAAGACAAATGTCCAAGATGGTGCCCTTTGCCCCTCCAAACCTGAGGCAGGCACTCTGCAAAGTCCAGTCTTTCTCGGGTGTCTTCTCTTTGCTTCTTCTCCAGTGATCTGAGCTACTCCACTTCTCCAAGGCTCTTCAGATTTCTTCCACAGTTGCTGATGCACAAATCAGCTTTCCAAATCCCTGGTCATCTCCAGGTACCAGCTCACGATGCCACCTTGCTACGGTGCCACACTCTCCACACCAGCAACTCTTCTACTGGTCACCACAGCTCCTTGCCACCACCAGCTATTTCTTCCAGGGTGCTTACCTTGGCCAGGCCACATGGGCCTGTTCTCTCAGTCCGCCATTCTCATCTCTCTCATCTCCTTTGTTTTTCTTTCTCTCCTTCCTTTTATCTACCTGTAGGCACTTGTCACTTCTCACAGGGTCTTTCTCTCAGACCCCGCCCACCAGGGTATTTTGGCACCAGCATAATTTAACTGTCACTCACAACCCTGTGTCACTTCGTCCTCATGGAACCTTCCTCTTTCTTCAGTGCCAGTCATCTTTCCTTTTCTTGGTTCTTCTTCTTGGGACCTGCTGTCTCAACTTACCCCCATGCTGGCTTTATCTCCCCTGCTCCAACCCACTCCCTGCTCTCTGGATCACTGCCACTCCCTGGAGTCTGTGTGTCCTGAGAGACCTGAAGTCAGCCCCTGGCAAACACGCACCCAACTCCTGGGGGCTCCTGACAGGGAACATGGCGCCCAGAGAGCTGCCTCAGTCAGGCCCCTTCAGCTTCCCTTCTTAGCTGCCCCTCCCACTTCCCTTACTCCAGCTTGAGGCCTTCAACTGCTGGCCACACACACCCACTTTTCTCCCACTCATGCTTCCCCCTTCATATTCCTTTCTCTTCAGGCTTCACACTGCCTCCTCCCAAGTCCTGTGACTCTGAGAGGCCCTTTCAGCCCTGGCTCATGGCCCTTATCTTATCACAGAATGCCCTGCCAGCCGAGATGGACCTGCCTCTCAGCTCCCAGACAGAGGGCAGCATCCATGCCTGCTCTGTGCTCCTCAGAGAAGGAGGGAGCTGCAGGGAGTGCAGCAGGTAGGATGGAGAAGCAAAGGGAGCCTCTTACTCTGAGGCTCTTCACTCGTTAGTGTGTGACCCCCTCTCAGAAACCTCTAGAAGGCACTGGGGACTTCTAGAAGCCTCTAAAGGACTGGGCATGCCCAAGGCATGCCCACAGTCACTCTTGCAAGTTAGACGCAAGCAAGCCCATGCAGACCAGTTTGCTGCCTATTTACCATGCTCTGGAATGGACAACAAGGACACTGTGGTGCCCTGTCCCCAGAATTTCAGGGGCTGGGGGAGCCCCTGGGGATAGGCAGGTTGGTGGCTCTTGAAGTTAGCAGAAGAGTAGAAGGGGGCCCACTTCCTCATCCCAAGTCTCTCCTGGGGGTGTCTCTTCACAGAGGGACAACCTGGTGCAGAGTTGAAGTCTCACCAACCTTCTCCTGCAAACTGCCTTCCATCTGTGTGGGAACCATGTCTGTGGCTTCATCCCTCTCCCAGGAAGGATGAGGTGCATATGCCTAAGGATGCCTCGTAAGCATCACGAGGCTCCAGTTTTTCACTTTTGTCCACCTAATAACTTGTCTTCAGAACTTCTCTTATTTATAACTGACTTGATTTCTAGGATTTCTAGGACAGCTAGTGGGAAATGCATATTCTTTACTAGATAAGTAACTGAGATGGCGTGAGGCTCTTGACGTCTCACCATCATTGGGTGGCCCCAGTGGAACCCTGATTGATGGGGAGGGCAGTGGGGGAGGGTATGGGGTTTCCTGGTCTGCTTCCTGGTGTTGAAACCCTTCAGAGTAGCCAAAACCCTGATCAGGCCAGTGGTGCCAGGCACTGTGCAGACATTTCATGTACTCTTTCCCAAGAGGGCATCACCCAGCCTGCCGCCATCTTGGTCCCTTCACACGACTGGTCCAAACCTGCCCCCAGAGACAGGCATGATGCCCAGGACCCACATCGCTGTGAGCAGATTCTGTCACTCCCAGAAGCCACATCCAGTCCCTGTGGAGTATTCCTCCTCAAGAGGGTCCCCTGTGTGGGCCACCAAGGACCCCAAGGCGAGGAGAGAGACTGTCTTCCTCTGTCCTCAGGCTTCGCTGGTGGCCCCCCAGGTCCAAGAGTGGCCTCAGACAGATGCCTTGGAGAGCCCGCAGTCCCCAGCAGGGTCTAAATGGGTTCAATCTGTTTGTTTACTGGGTGATAGCACTCCTCTTGGTTAATACCACGCTAGTTTTTGAGACTTTCCATTTTCAAATTCCCTGGGGTCCTTAATGCTTTTGCAGTTAGCACAGACCATTTCCCAAGACTGTTACAAAAGATAATTGTCACATTCAACATACAGGCCTCCCTCTTAATGAAAGCTGCCCTCGCTGCTCCAGTTGGCCTGAGGACAACCTCAAGAAAATGAGCCCGGGGTTACTGGAATTGATTTTAATTAAAAACCTCCTGACCTCCAGGATGCCAAATCATCACCCCACAATCCCCTGGCTCTTTGAATGAAGCCTTGTTTACTGATACCTGCCTGGGAATGATCTGAGAGGGCTGCCAGGAGAGGTAAAGTCACCAGGATCGCCCCTCCCTCTCCTGCACCTTCTGCTGGAGGGAGAATGGGAGAAGATTGATGGCCTGGAACACCTGTGCCCCAGAGATCAGATTTACCAGCTAAGTCATGTTTCATACTTTAGAAAGTGACTTCATCTTCTGCCCAGGCCTCCAGCATCGGGTTGCAGAAGGTTCTAGAAGAGATTTTTTTTTTTTTTTTGAGACTAGGTCTCACTATGTTGTGCAGACTCAAGTTGCTTGGGGTACCGCGGACTCAAGCAATCCCCAGCCTCAGCCTCCCAGGTAGCTGGGATTACAGGCACCCACCACAGCACCCGGCTGCTGTTTCAAGACCAGGTCTCACTATGTTGCCCAGGGTAGTCTCAAACTCACGAACTCAAGAGATCCCAGGCCTCTTGCCTCCCAGTGCTTGGACAACAGGCGCACGCCACCACACCCGGCTTAGAAGAGATTTTCAAAGTTAGGGGTGCCAAGTGTAAGAACAGGGAAACAGCTGGCTCTTTGCAAGCCCCACACCAGCTCTAGGGCACAAGACCCATGCCCAGAGGCTACATCCCACCCGGGGCTGTAGGGTCCTGTAGTCACTTCTCTCAGCTGGACCTTCCGGGGATGCCACCCCCAGAATGAACTCTGTTCCCGGGTGTCTCTCCTTAGCTGTAGTAATAGGACTAATTCGCTCTCCTCTTGAAGACTAATGATGTGGCTCAGAAAGTTAATTTGGGGGATTCTAGGGGTGGGAGAAATAAGTCAGGATCTTACAACACAGGCACTTGCCTGTATCCCATGTGAATGGAAAAGTGGTCTCAGATGCATAGACAGGGAAGGTGCCCTGGAGCATCCTCTGTTCCAAGTTCTAGGCTGTTCTGATATACCAAGGATCCTCATCAGCGGTGACAGATGCCTGACGGTCAACTTGTGTTGACTTCATCAGGCACAGAACATCCCCCCCCCCTTTGACTAGACACCCTCTGGGAACAGAAACAGGTTACTGAGAGAGGGCCGTGGCTCTGAAATGGAGGAAGGGCAGCCACAACTCTGGGAGGCTGAGAGCAGGCCCCTCTCCCATTTTCCCACCGTGAGCTAGGCACTCTGTCAGAGCCATACCCCTTCCTCCCTCCGTGGCCTCCCTTCCTCCTTCACATCCAAAGATCCATGTATGCTAACTAGCATCCTCCTCCTTGGAAAATGTGAATAGTTTCCCCTGAGTTAGAGGTTGTTAGCCTTTTAGCCACTAGTCTGAGTTCAACCAAGCAACTTCCTTTCAGCATCTCTGTGAGACCAGCTACAGAAGAGGAAGGGGCATGAGGTACTTTGGTCTAGGGGAACAGCCTAAATAGGGGTCACCATGTGGTCACTGGGAGAAGGAATACCGAGGTGGGAGGACTCTACCAAAAAAGCCTAGAAATTTGCCAGGCACTGCCATATCCGCCTGTGTCTCAAATCCAGGAGAGGAGAGGGAGGTGTTCTCCTCCCTTCTGTCCTCTGCCTACATCTGATCACAGAGCCACTTCTGCCAAAGCGAATGATCTGAAGCTCAGTCCCAGCCAGGTCTGCTCCAGTTCCTCCGCCTGCCTTGTCAGATCTCATCTTTGCAAGAACAAGACTGAGATGCTGAAAATCCTTCTGCTTTAGTTTCATGGCTGGTGCGGAAAGAGATCCATTCATTCTTTGGTTTACTACCCGATTGGAACATGCAGCTTTCACGCATCCACTGCCCCTGCATGTCTCATTCGGTTTTGGACATGGGATGTTCATTTCTGTAAGGCATCTAGAATCAACAAAACCATTGCCCCCATCACCCCCACACTTGCTGTCATTGGGTTATCAAGGTAGCCAAAGTGAGTGCTCAGTGAGGCCATGCATGGTTGGTTCCCCCCATGAATCGGCTGCAGGCGAAGGAGACGTAATTGTTTCCATGTGCTAGAATGTTCTCCTCCCAATGGAAAAATTTGAACAACACCCTGGAAAGCCATCTGCTGGTCTGGCTGTGGACAGACCTCCCACTGACGGAAGGAGCAGGGCCTCTCGTTCAGTAGCCTCCTGGCAAGGACTGACCGCTCTAGAAGGTGGATTCTGTCTCTCACTGGCCGCTGCCTGTGCGCTGAGCAAAGGCCAGTCATGGCACCTGAACACGATGACGAAATCACTGGACGCCACCCCCTCCTCAGGCCACAACCCATAGCCGAGTGCTGTGACTGTGAGCAGTGAAACGGGCTTGTCTGCAGATGTGTCTTCTTTAGGCACATGGAATCCAACGGACACATTCCCCACGCACTTGCTTTCTCCTTCCTCGATCTTATGGAAAGGACTCAGTCTTTTCTCAAAGCCCAGATCTCCCCGGGTGGATTCTGGGAGTGTCCTGAAAGATCTTAGATGCGCAGGGTTACCGAAGGGCCCTGCACCCAGCCTTCTGTGCCTGTCTGGGCCCAGCTGCCCTGTCCAGTCACCATTGTCCTCTCGATGTCCACCTCTCCTTCCAGTGTGTCTGCTAGTGTGGGAAGAGATCCCTAACTCCGGGATCTAAACTGTCTGTGAAATTGAAGCAATTCAAAGCTATCGCGCACCAACAAGGTGCCAGGCTTGTCATTGACGGGTTGGCTGTAATAGCCCCTTTACCCTCACAGCTGCCCCAAGGGAGAGTGTTGGCACAATGGTGCCCCTTCCAGAGGGGACTCCGAAGGCCACGAGGTCAGGCACACAGGGAGAAGCTACAGCACCAGAGTCTGCACACAGGCAGCCTCGGACCTCCAGGGCCTCTTCTCCCCCTTGCTTTGAGGCCTTGGGAACAGCCACGCTCTGCCCCGGCCACCCCCATCTCGCTCCTCTTGATTTCATGGAGGCCCCTTTGGGAGTACCTGACATTCACATCAGAGTATGAGAAAAGTAAATCTAAGGGCTGATTCTTTGCCAAAGATAATCAAATAGAGAAAACACTAGCTGGCCCAATCAGGAAACCAGGGAAAAGGCACAGACATAAAACTAGAGCCGACAAAGGGAACTCACCCACCAGAGAGGGAACGTCAAGAAGCAAATGCTCATGCCCTGCACAGCACCGCGAGATTTCCGAGCACACGCCAAGCAGACTGCTGCCTTTGTGGGTCTTCACCTTCCCCAGCGAAGGACATGTGCTGGTCCCATGTCACCCAGAGCCCATCTCCAGCAGCCGTCCGGGAGCCATCCGAGGGGAGCCCCATCCCCCAGGGGAGGAAGACACGTCACTTCCCTCTGCGAGAGCAGAACCTCGGCTGGGGCTCAATTCAACTCACCACCTGCTTTTGCAAAGTTTTCCTGGGACACAGTCACGTACGCTCATGGCTGTCTCGTCTCTGGCTGCTTTTGTGCTTGAACAGCAGATCGAGGAGCTGCAGCACAGACCATCTGGCCCACCGAGCCTAAAATATTTACCATCTGGTCCTCCACAGACTAAGTTTGTCGACCCCAGTGCCGCAGCGCTATTATTTTTCCAGCTTCACATGGGTGTCTGTGTCTTGTCTTGGTTCAGAACTTCCGAGCCAAGTAGCTGCAACTTCAGACCTTACACACCTGCATGCCCTGTGCACAGCACCTCCTTCTTCAGAGGCCATTTCTCTAGATCCTGGAGGGACAGCCTTGAGGTCTCAGGTTGGATCAGTGCAGTTGCTTTTAGAGCCAGCTGAGGGGTTCCTGGCTCTATTAGTTTGCTTTTGCTGCATAAAAAGGTACCATTGTTTAAATACCTTTTTGTAAGTTCACAGTTCTTTAGCGCCAAAAGGTAGCATTGGGTAGCGCTGTAACAACGGCTCTCTGCTCAGAGCTAACAGGGACCCCTGTCAGCTTCTAAGCTGCGTTTGGGTCCTAGTCCTCTGGCCCCTTCCATCTCCACAGTGGAGGATTTCCTTCCTGTCCAATCCACATTTTCAATCTCTGCGTCCTTTTCCAGCCACCAATCCAAGGAGCTGACTTTTATCAAGTCAGCTGTGCCATGTAGCACAACCTCCCCTCAGGAGAAATAGCTCAGCATATTCACAAGCTTCAATAGGAGGGGGCCACACGAGGGTCAGGATTGTTTGGTATCTACTTTGACTTCTGCCAGCCACACAGGCATTCTGCATTGGCCAGGAATCGAACCTTGGTCTCTCTTGCCTCTGGTCCCACTCAGGTTTAGCCAACTCCAGGCTCACGGACTTTTCCTTCTAATACCCTCAAGGACATCTAGCTTCAGCCCTTGTTCCTGCTCTGACTCTTTATTTCCCCCTACCTGACATTTTCTTTTCTTTTCTTTTTTTGAGACTAGGTCTCACTATGTTGCCCAGGGTAGTCCTGATCCCACGACTCAAGCAATCCCGAACCTCAGCCTCCCAGGTAGCTGGGATTACAGGCACCCACCACCACACCTGTCTGCTTTTTTGAGACCAGGTCTCACTATGTTGCCCGGGTCAGTCTCGAACTCCTGAACTCAAGTGATCCCTGGCCTCTTGCCTCCCAGCGCTTGGATTATAGGCATGCGCCATCATACCCGACCCTACCTGACGTTTTCTTTTGCTTGTTTACAAAAGACTGGCATGATTTGAAAAATGTTTTTTGTTTTATCATGCCCATTATGTGCAACTGTTTGGAATTGCTGGGTTTCTTCATGCAGCAACATGTCCACTCTATTTTCAAGACCTTTTATGTTATGAAACTATGTTCCAAGATGATAATCAGGAACCATTGACGTGAGGGGACCTTTGGAGGCTCCACCTCCGTGAAGAGCAACCAGAGTTACACAAAGAGTGAATGAGAACTCACTAACGTGTTCAGGGCTGCTGGACAGTTTCCCCACTTGCTTTAGCTTTGCTTACCATGTCACCGGGAGAGCTAAGGCATGTAAAAACCAAGGCGTGAAAATTGCTGTCTCCTCCTGTGACCTGAATCCTTTCTAACAAATCAGTCAGATTAATGGATAAAAGGCAGTTTTTTCAAACTGGGCTCTCTTGTTCAAACACCTGTAATTTTCAAATAGTTCACCACCCCTAAAAGCATATTTATTCTGTTTCCATTTCATATTGGTAAGCAGCTTTCAAAATTATTACAATTATCTTTTCAGGTGTGGCTGAACAGTATTTTCAAGAGAGCATAGCCAGTCTGAAGGACTCTAAAGGGCCCAGCAAAGCCAAATTTCTTACAGTTCAAGATGAATATTGCCATTTCCTCCAGATCACGGGACAACAAGAGGTAAGTGAGTTTGGACCACCGTTGACTAGTGATTTACATGGACAACCAGGTTGCTAGCCAAAGGGCTGCTCCTTTATGTTGCAAGCATCCATTATGCACCTACTATGTGCCAAGCTCCACAGGGATACAGATGAAAAAAGGCCAGCTGCTCTCAGCATCTCCCAGATCCTTGCTGAGAAACAAAAGCTATTTAAGAGGCTGCAGATGTCACATTCTCTCACAAAGGGTCCCAAAGGCTTAGAAGCTTGAGAACCCTGTGGCTAGCCCCTGCTTCTGCAGTCAGTGGTGTGCCTGGATGGAGGTGGCAGTTCTTGTGTCTAATTCCTCTCTCCTTGTTTTGGATAATGGATAGAATGTGCATTGCTAATGAGAACTCACAGCAGAAGTTACAGCTCACTGTCCTTTGAATCAACCAGGCTTGCTCTCCGTGGCTTATGAAAATGGAACAAGGCCCAGACCCAGAGTTTTATATTCATTTGTAATTAAACCCCTGGGAATTTGTTCCACAGAAAGCTTAACAGCTCCCAGGAAAAAACACATGCTGTGGTTTGATTTGTACAGATGAACCTATTTTCTGTTCAACTCTAACCTAGCAAGGTAAATCCTTGGGATGAAGAACTTTGTTTTCTGCTGTTGTCTTGCACGTAGACTCTTTCCCACCAACTCCCTATGTATTTTTAATTTCCGTCTCAAGTGCTTAAGGAGCAGAAGCTGGTCATCTTAATCCACCACATTTATCAGACCAAGATGGGGCTACAGTTGCTGTAGCAAATGGAATTGCAGTATTTTCATGGATCGTGCAATCAAGTAGAGAGGGGACTTCCAGAGACCTAAGATCCATTCTGAAACTTTTCCAGAAGTTCTAGGAGGATTGGATTCGAAGTTCTAGTTCAGAGTGGATTCTAGCTTCTGAGCTCAGACAGCTGAGGGATGATGTCTGCCACCATCACACCTCACCCCATTCAATTCATCCATCACTTCACCCCCAACATACACCTGAGTTGATGCCTCGGTTGCCACCGCTGACTCCCCAAGTTGTCATCTCCTGCCTGGGCTGCACTAGCAAATTTCATGCTGCTTTCACTTGTCCTGTTAGAATTCATCCTGAAGAAGGAATAAGGGGGATCTTTTCAAAGCACAAGTCCCACCAGGGAAATCCCTGTGTGAACTACTCCAGTGGCTCCTCCACACCCTTAAAAGAACCGGATCCTGTAAGCCCCGCAGTACACTGTGCTGTCTGGATTCTGCTGACATTACCATCATGTTTGCCTCTTCCCCAATCCATGTTCTAGCCACACTGACATCTCCTAGCTCCAGCTTTGGGTAGTGCCAGTTTTTGTTTTCTGCTCTTGGAAGGCTCCTCCCCCTGCACCCCAGCTAGAGCAGATCCCTCCTCCCCACCCAGCCCCTGGCTAGGGCAGATCCTGCTACTGAGGGATTCACCGACTTGCCTGATTTCTCTCCCTGCTCTTCATTATATTCTTCACATTTTCCTTCCTTATTTCTGTTTAATATGAGCACGTGTTTCTAAGTATAGATGTGGGCTCTTATGATCTCTGTCTGGACGAGACCGAATTTCATGAAAACAGAGACCTCTTGCTCAAGGAGGAGCGATGGGCAGATGGAGGGCTGGAGGCTGACTGCTGGCGGCCTCATGACCCCAGCTAGCCCAGCGCATCACTCCTTCTCCTCTCTCCATCTTGCTTCCTGCCCCGATCTGCTGTTGAGGCAGCTGAGACCGATTGCCACCCCTCACTGCCCTTGCCTCTGCCACCCAGAGCAGTGTCTTGGTCTGAAGGTGCCCCTCATTCCTCCAGGTTGCCAGATTTTAGCAAACTGGCTCTTTGCCTTCGGAGGTCCAAGTCAGCCCGTGAGGCTCCTTGTAGGAATAGAAAAGGCCGCCTCTTCCTCAGGTGGATGCAGCAGCTTGCTAGGACAGCAGGACACAGGCCAGTTTCAACCTACCACCCTCCTGCCCTGCGCCCCGGAGCATGGCGCAGGCTGGCCACCACACATGGCAGCCTTGGGGAGCTCACCTTGGATGTAGACCCCTCACCGTGGGTTCCGGAGGGATCAGCCAGCAAAGGCTGGACCTGAGGATAGTCCAGGGGTGAGCTCGGGGCCAGGCTCACACCATCCTGCTATGATCACTGCCTGTGCAGTCCTCGGCCTGGCACTAAGGCCTCCACCTCCAGCCCAACCTGTGACTCCCCCTCTGCTGTGCATCAGATTAACCCCTGCCCTGGCCCTAACCACAACTGTGCCGTGGGTCCCCAGCTTCCCAGGCCCTCCGCCCACCCACTCATGTCCTATTTCTTCTTTACTCCCCAGTATTAAGCTTCTCCAGCTCTCCGAAGCTAACAGTCCCTGTTTCCTGTAACACCTCGCAGATCTCATCCGTTGCCATCTTGACTTGCAGTCGACGGTCCATGCACATCTCTCTAGATTCCCCACCAGCCTGCCAGTGGCGCTGAAAACTCTTCTCTTCTGGCTCTTCTTTCTGTCACTGGCTCCTCAAAGTCTGACCATCGATTCCCTTGGAAAAGTTGCCAGACGCAGAGCTTGAACCAAGCTGTGTCCTGGCTCACAGATGCTGGATGGGGACGTGTGCACACGGGGGGGTGGTGGGTGTTAGTAAGCAACTGTTCCGCAAGTCCTTCCCACGCTCTGCAATTTACACTGTTTTTCTGCCCCCAAAGTGGTTCCTGTGTTTGCATAATAGTCTCTGCCTCCTCAGCAGCCTCACCGCGGTCCACCCATGCCTGCTGCACAGTCCTGCCAGTCACAGGAGCAGAGCCTGACTGCTCCTTCTGTCTGAGAGCGCCCTGCGAGGTGGGAAAGGCCCCAACATGCTTTCTCGAGAAGGTCATGAGAGAGTTTCTGGAGAAAATGCCTGATGATTCACTTGTAGGGTTTTTCTCCAAACATGTCCTGATGACCAGAGAGATTTTTTACCAGATTTTGGGTTCCGACTAGCTCATGTTTTTTATACTATGTTGATATAAATCAGATAAACCAAACCAAATGTCAAAAAATATTTAATTTTTTCATGATGCTGCAATATTTGCTTTCGGTTTCCCAAACTATTTCTCACGAGGAACAGAAAGCACCAGAGTTTGCTCTGGGTGTTTTCTAAGCACAGAAATTACCTGCCAACTCTAGCTTTCACTCTGGTGAGCATGTCACTTGCAAGGAGGGAAAGGAGCCTGTCGTGAAAAGGAACTGAAAGGAACAGCGCATTCAGGATCCAGCTCCACTGCTGAGGATCTGTCTGACTCAGCAAGTTTCTTGACTGCTGTGACCTCAGTTTCCTCCTCTGTCAAAGGGGATTAAAGCTGCGCCAACTGCAGGAGACAGTGAAACTAAATGAGCTCACTCATGTAAATCATTTAGCATAGCTTTTGTCACATCAATGACACAGTAGGTTTTCAGTTTTGTCTTCACTCAGCTAACACAGAGTCCTGTGATACCGGAAGTGGCTTATTCTCCAGGTGTCCTTGCCACCTGATCCCTTCATAATTCAGTCTTTCACTTTGACGCTTGTGACTCCTGTCTCCTAACCCACCCGAGGAAAGTAGTTTCAGCTCATGAGATGCTCTACCCAAATCCATTCCTCTCAAAAAGGAAAAATATACATCATGGCATCGTTTTCTTAAAGAAGACTTGATCTTTACCAGTCTTTGAATTTTCCTTGAAGGACAAAAAAATTTTGCTTTTTATTCCTTCCACAGAAAGCAGCTTCCATCTTAAAAGCGTCCTTGGAAGCCAAATTGGGAGTGTTTGGGGACTTCAGTCCTGAGGTAGCAGAGACATACCGACTCCTGAGTGCGGCCGACGTGGCACAGAGGAACCATTATGGAGCCCACAAGAAGCTGAAGAAGGTAACGCTGGAGTAGTGCTATTGGGGACAAAAGCCCTGCTCCTCCATCACTTCCTCCCCTCCACTGTGCTCTTTTTAAATGAACCTAATCAGCCACTTTCTTAGGTAAGATAAGAGTTTTGCAGTTGACCTGAACTAACAGTTTTTACATAAAAGAAACAGTAACCTTGTCATGGATGGATGATGACTTTGAAATGAATTACCCATTTCTTTACCGTGGAAATAATGTTTTCAATTTTTACAGAGTAATTTATCAATTTTGTATTCTACTAGACTCTGTATACTGTGTTTACAGAAGTATTCTTCTGTCTTCTTCTAGCACTTTTATTTCCCTTTAGACTTTGATTTTTATCTTTGTAGGTCAAGTGAGGTATGAATCTAATGTCATCTTTTTTCCACATGATCATCCTTGTGGCCAATGCCTTTTAACTAAAGAATCCACAAATACTTCAGTGATTTGAGAGAGCATCTTTTTCATATACTGCATTTTCAAATGTACTTGGCCCTGTTTCTGAACTTCTGTTCCACTGGTCTCTTTTTTTAAAATTCAAATCTTAGCACCTATTTTCTTAATTATAGAGATTTCATAGCATGATAAAATATCTGGTAAGACAAGATCCACATGGCTTTTCTTGAGAACCCCAAGAATATCAAGTTTTCTAGTTTTTCTTCCATTTTTATTTTCAACATGCATTCTTAGTTAACTTATCTAGCTCCATAAAAAGTGTGGTGGTTTTTTTGAAGACTATGTCATTTGTAAATCAATGTCAGGAGACCTGACAGTTTGGTGATTTTGAGTCATTCTACACCAAAACATGGGATATCTTTATATTTGTTCATGTCTGGGTTTGAATCATTCAGGCACATTTTAAAGTATTCCTTATGTTGGTTAAGACTGCTTCTTAAGTTTCTAGGCATTTTGCCTTCTTAAATGCTATTATAAATGAAGTTTTACACTAAGTCTTTTGAGTATTTATTTGTGTATATAAAGACTATTTTCTCAATACTAATTTTATATTCTGCTATTTTATTTTCTCAATTGAGTTAATTTCAACATTGATTCTCTCAGGTTTTCCAGGTAGTCTGTTATACCATCTGCAAATAGGATTACTTTGTGTTTTCCAATTTTATGCCTCTAATTGATGTCTCTTGTATAATCACTTTGCTTTGTGTAATACAATAATTCATAGTAGTAGAGATAATGGCATCCATCCTTGTTGCTGAACTTAGTGGAAATGTCCTTAATGATTTTTCATTCATTCTGTGTATACATATCCACTAAATGAAAAATCATTAGAAATATTTCCACTATTTATGTATAGGTATATATATACATACATACATACATATATTATCATGTTAAGGAAGTAGCCATCAATTTCTATTTTTATGAGTAGTTTTTTATTACAAATATGTATTTGAGTTTTTCAAAGGTTATTTCAGCATCAAGTGGAAATAATCATATCATACTTCTTAGATTATTTAATTTGGTGTATTTTATTATAATATTGAACCTCCCTTGCATTCCTGAAATAAATCCCCTTGGTCATATCAAATTAGATTATTAATATAACGTTAATTCTGTGAATTAATAGTCATGATTTTTGCACAAATATTTATAAGTGATATTTAAGTTTCAATGTGATATATACTTCATAAAAATAATTTGGACATTAACTTTTATTTTCTATGTCCCAAATGAATTTATACAGAATTAATACTATCTAGTCTTTGAAGTTTGTACTTCCTGAGAAACACTTAAGGTTTGGTGCTTTTTGGGGAAATTTCTTGACAATTTTCTCTATATCTTCTACAGAAATTCAGTCTGTTGAAGCTTCCTATCCCTAATGGGATCATTCTGGTATACCTTTTCCTAGATAATTTATTTTACACTATTTACATTTCATTTACATAATTGATAATTCATTTACATTTTCATATTTATTTGCATAGATATTTGCAAAGCAGTCTTGTCAATTTCTGAAATTTCTACTTTAACAGTTACGTCCCCACTGTAATTCTTAGTTTTATACTTGGATTTTATGGCTTTTTTTTTTGTTGACTGGACTAGTGGTTTGTCTATTTTGTTAATTTTTCAAAGAAATAGGATTTAAATTGTATAGATCGTCCTATTCTCCATCTTATTAACTAACATCTTTAGTTTTTCTTTCCTTGTGACTTATTTTGCTGACTTTTTTTGAGTTTCTGTCTTTTGAGTTGGAAATTTAATTAACTTGCTTCCATTTTCATTGATAGGTGTTTTAGTCTATGAACTTACCCTTACTGTTACTTTAAATGTATCTTATAAGTTCTGTCATGTTGGGTTTCTTTACATTCATTGGTATCAAAATGGGGAAAACCTGGGGACTTCTAAGTAAGATAGCTGATCAAAACTATTAACTACTTCATAGAGCACAATCCTCAAAGTTGAGCCTTTTTGCTTTCACGGCTTTCCTTTTCCTTGCTTCTTCCTTCCTTCCTTCTTTCCTTCCTTCCTTCCTTTCGTCCTTGCTTCCTTCCTTCCTTCTTTCCTTCCTTTCATCCTTCCTTCCAGCTTTCCTTCCTTCCTTCCTTCCTTCTTTCCATCCTTTCTTCCTTCCTTCCTTTGTTTTTCTTTCTTTTTTTTAATTGAGACTAGGTCTCACTATTTTGCCCAGGGTAGTCCCGAACCTGTGGACTCAAGTGATCCCTAGCCTCAGCCTCCCAGCACTGGAATTACAGGTGCACCACTGCACCCAGCTTACACGGCTTTTCTGATTCTACTGAAATTGGTCCTGCATTGATAACACTGGTGCCTATTTTACATTTACATCTATCATCAGTTACTCACCTGTCACGGGACACTTTCTTTGGGTTAGTTATATGTTGGACAGACCAGGGGGAAAAACTGACAGAGACCAATATGCTGTGCTTATTGATTGGAGGCTCTATTCCTGGCACTGTGTCAAGAGATGTAGACGTGTCCAGGTATTTCGCTCATTTAAACCCAACTGCAGTCCTCAGAGCTGGGTACTTCTACCCTCTGTTTTACATAGAGAAAAGTGGGCTGAGAGAATAAGTATCTTAGCCATGATGGCAAAGCCAGGAGCTTTGTCCACATTGGGGGTTAGCACCAGTCAGATCATGTTGTGCTGTCTACACCTCATCTGTTTCATCTCCTGGGCTTCTAAGAAAGACCTTTGCTTGAACAAAAGGACTTCCTATGCTTAAAAACATTTGGAAACCAGTGGCACCATGGGGAGAACGCCAAGACCAGGTTAGTGGGAGTCTGGGTTGCCGCTGACAGGATACAGTTCAACTACCTCAGGTTTGAGGGGGCCTCTAGTGTTGTGGCTTCCAGAAAGGACCAACAGACAGATGATTAGCACCACAGAGCCTCAGGAAAAAGTGCCCAGACCAGAATCTAGAGCAGTCGCCACTCTCTGGGCAGGACTCCTGCCTACGTCTCTCAGCACCTCATCGCTCATGGCGGCAAATCATCCTTCATGGCAGCCAGTGCTGCAGTTTTGCCTCCTGTGCCCATCCATTTTTTCAGTCACGGCTTGAAAAACCTCAGGGAAAAGCTGAGAGGCCTGGCTTGGATCAGCGGCCATTGAGGGGGCATAGTGGTGTGGTCCAGGGCGAGAACATGGTGTTTCCGAGACAGCTGGGTAGAGGCGGTGCAGGAAACTGTCCCCTAGTCCAAAGACCTGGGCAGGGACCCTGGAGCCCCTGCCCTCGTTTTGGAGCACAGCCATGAGTACAGCCAGCAAGCCGCCATCCTTCCCTGAAGGATGCTTAGGCCAGCAAGGAAAATAAACTGTGATATCATGTGCCAAGTTCTGTACAGCAGGTCTTCTCCAGGCTCTGCTGGAGGGGAGGGGTTAAGAGAAGGTATCCAGGTAAATAATACTGAAAAAGGGAAGGGTTGGGACTACAGGGACCTGAAGCTGTGAAGAAGCATGAGGCAGTTGGGGCTGATGGTCTCTAGGGGCAGTGGTTGAGAAAGACAGGGAGGCCGGTTCTTGTTTCCTGTCGGCCAGGTTAAGGGCTCAGACTTGACCTTTTAAGCAAAGGTCCCAGATGAATCCAATGATAGATGAATGAATCTAACCAGTCCACACTACCTGCTTTTGTAAGGCCCGTGAGTTAAAAATGGTCTTTACAAGCTGGGCGCAGTGGTGTGTGCCTGTAATCCCAGCGCTGGGAGGCTGAGGCCAGGGATCACTTGAGTTCAGGGTTCAAGACTACTCCGGGCAACATAGTGAAACCTGGTCTCTTAAAAAAAAAAAAGTCTTTACAGACTATCATAGTCTGTAATCACTTTACCAGCTGATCATAACTTGGGTTAATAGGCAGAGAACACTCACTTTGAATCCAACTAAGTGAACTGTTATCCTCTCCAAAAAAAGAAATCCATTCTTCTCATTGGTACAAAATTACAAAAAAAAAACCCAAACTATATTTTATCATCATTATTATATTTCAAATGTCATTGATTAAAGTTCACGGCAACTTGTTTTCTCTTTTTATGCAAGTACCTTTGCAGTAGCCTCAAGTTTTGTCTCTTGGCTGGCAAAGCTTCCATACTTACCACCTCACCCTTTGCAGAGAAAATTTTCTGCATCTTGCTCCACAAGGTGGAAGCTACTGAGGGAGTTTAAAGCAGATGGGATTCGACATTCACACTTAGGATTTAAAAAAAACCACTCTGACAATCTTGTAAATAATTGAATGGAATGACCCAAGAATTGAGGCAAGAGACTTCTGCTTTGTCCACCTGTTAAAGGGAGATAACAGCAACACCTTAGCTCACCTGCTTCTCTCCCCTCCCCCCACATTGGCCCTGAGGCTGGGAGGAGGCAGGTGAGTGGGCTGCTGCGATTAGCAAGCCTTTCCCAGCCCCTCAGTCCCTGGAGAGCCCCAGAAAGAGGGGGAGACAAAGCCTCGCAGTCTCCAGTTTACTTTCCTGTTCCCATTTCAACATCCGCATGAAGAGGGAAACACTTTGTTTTCAGCCACACAGTTCCAAGCAGAGGAGGGACCCCTGGGGAGGGAGGCAAGTGTTGGAGATGCACAGGGAGCTTGAAGGAGCCTTGCATGCCGTCACAAGGTCCTGCTGGCTGTGGTGGACCCGGTGGGCATGTATTTCAGGCCAGGATCCTCCCTAGTCCCTGACCCTCTCAGCTCCCAGCAGGTGAGCCCCGCTAGCCCTGCTCAACAGACATGGGACCTGGGGTTCCTCAAAATTAAGTCAGTTCTCTAGGGGCAGCTTTATACATGTGGCTCGTCCAGCGGGGGCCTTCAACCCCTTAACCAGAATCTGAAGCAAGGATCCAGGGGTCTGGGAATCTTTATTTCAGCACTGACCAAAGTGGGTAGCCTGGAGGGCGAGGTTGAAAACCACTCTTCTGGGCCCTGTACCCACCCGAGGGGCTGAAACACAGCTCAGCTTTAAGAAACTGTTTTCACCACCCTGAAAACCTTAGCGGAAGTGGTGACATATTGTCCTTTCCTTTGGCTTCATTAACCATCCTGAAAACAATGGCTTGGACATTCAGAGCTCTCTGGCGATTGGCCAGAATGAGAGAGGAAGGGCTGCAGTGTGCTGGCGGTGTCCGCAGTGGACAGTGCTCTAGTCCCAGCTCCACGGTGCCCAGGACAGGGCAGCTGCTCCCTGAGCACCAGCATGTGCGGCCTTAAACACATCTTTTGCCTCTGGTAGGAACTGGGCTTCCTTGCGCTCTTGGTGGGTGTTTCTCCTGCTTTTATCACAGCAGCAGCTACACTCCCAGGTTTTCACTGTGGCGCGGGTGCCCCGGAACACTGGCCTCCCCACATGTGCCTTCCTTGGCTGAATGGCCCCACACGGTCCTGCAGGCCTGAAGAACAGGAAGGAGTAAGCAACTGAGTGGAGAGCGGGATTCAATTACTGGAAAGAAATGCCATTACGGAGCGTGCATTTCATCGGCATCTGCCTGGAAGGAAGAGCTGGGGGCCCGCTGTTGGCTCTCGAGGGAATTTTCCACAGCACAAGTCCACATGTTTCTGCAGTGTAGAGAACTGGTTTGACTCTAGACTGGGAGCCGCAGCCGGCATGTTGTCTGGGTGAAAGGCTGCTACGGGAGCCGCAAAGGCACTGCCCCAGGTCAGCCATGTCTCAGAGGCAGCTGGGCCCAGTGGCAGTGGTGGGTCCTCCTCAGCCTTCCTGCTCCCGGAGCTCAGGCCGCCACCTGCCTTGCAGTTTCAGACAGTAGACTTTTCCATGAAGGAACAGCAAAATGTCTGTCACCTCCTTCTCTCAGAAACCTAAAGCACGCTGTGTAATGAATCACCTGAAGAAAGGTGATGGAAAATAGCTTCATTCATAGCGTGTGGGTGAAAAGAGGGTCGGTGTGATCACAGTTGGGTCAAGACTCTAAAATCAGCCAGCACCTCCTTCCCCTTCCAACCATGTCACCAACAGGTGAGACACAGTCCTTCCGGTGCTACATCACATGCACAGCTGGGGCCCCACCATTCCATCGGGGACCTCTGTGACATTGTGGCATCTTGCCTGTTGCCCTGGATACCAGGAAGTCAAGAGTTGGGTGTGGGGCCCTGGGGAGCGCCTGTGCTACCTCACACGTCTCCTGGGGCTGTCTGCTTTGTCCTCAAGGAAGGTCACGACAGCTGTTCACGTCTTCTCAAGAACAAGCTGCCCTTTAAGAATTTACTTAATTTCCCAGAGCCCCAAGCCCCTTTTCTGCTGAACAGGGCTGGACAGGGCTCCCATGCCAGGTGCTGAGAGGGTGAGGGATGGTGGTTGGTGTGAGTGGCCTGTTCAGGGGTGCTTGGCGCTCTCCTGACTGGAGGTGTGTCCATCGGTTGAGGTTGTCTGAGAATGAGCTAAATGACAGCTACAGAGAGGGTGTTCTCCCATGGCCTTTTGTGGGAAAACAGCTCTTCCTCGCCTGCTGCAGACCTGGTAGAAATGAGAATTTCTACCAGGCATCCACAGCTGCCAGGAGGAGTTACTTCCCCAGGGGAGGAGGGAGCCCAGGCCCTGCCCCCTGCACCTTCACTGTCCCTGAGAAAGCTCTGGTTGGTAGGTAGTGTGCCAGGCAGCCCCTGGACAAGGCAGCTTTGCTCTGGAAAGTTCCTCCTGGGGCTTGCTGAACACACCTCCCTTAGAAGTTCCTAAATGGCATTGAGGCCCGGAGGGCGCTGATTGTGGGGTTTATCACAGACTGCCTGGTGCTGGCAGAGCCCAGGTGCTGGATGTGGCTCCTGGAATGGACGGGTAGGTGGGGAAGGGCCCACGGTGACTCAGCATAACCGTAACAAGGGGAGCCACATAGTCAGGGAGCACCACCCCCACCTCCCCCAACTCAGGAAGCACTGAGCAAGGTGCTTGAGAGATGTGCCAGGAAACGGCAAAGCAAAGGGTTTGGTTTCAAGGGGATCCTCATTCCTCCCTGTTGGCTCAGAGAAGGACAGTCCCGCTTTCATACCAGTGGCTGACTCAGCATCCGCCATGTCCACGTGGGAACCGGGCACGGTCCCGAGTCTGGCTGATGTGCCTGTTTTCTGAGTACTTGTGTTGCAGTTGTCCTGCAGAAAGGTGATGGTAGCTTGTTCCAAAACAGTGACCAAGGGAAATGGGGCAGAGTCGTGGGGGAGTCGAGGGCTATCGATCAGGACATAGGACCCGCAACATGTGACAACGCAGAGTTGAGTGAGGGAGATGCCAAGATGGCAGCCTGCTTCCAGGCTGGAAGTGCAGGCTCAGAGGGGACTCTGTAGATGGGGCTGTGCTGCCCAGCTGAATGCGGGCCAATGCCCAGGCTCCCTGCCTCCTCCCTCATCTCTCCCCCACGTCCCTGGTTATCCATCCTTGATGCCATCTTACCTGTATTTCTCTCCTGGGAGCCTTCAGAGCCTCCAGTGCAGCAATCCTGGATCTCAGATGTGTGGCCTTCCAGATAAGCGGAATAGGGAGTGTGGATGTGTGTGTGTGTGTGTGTGTGTGTATGTGTGTGTGTACACTCTACACCAGAACAGAGGTGTAGAGTGTGCTCCTGCAAACTCAAACTCCTCATTCCACCCGCCTGACACCCACCACCACCACCTGCCACCCAGTCCCCTTCCCCTGGCTGACTCCCTGTCCTGCAGGTCTCAACTCGAATGTCACTTCAGAAAGGTCTTCATGCACCCAAGTGCCCCCTACCACCACCACCGACACCCTCCTTTTACTCCTCAGAGCCCCACAATTTTCCTTTCCTGTAGTTCTTATCGCATGTTGCAGTGACAGGTTTATTTATAGCTTTTAGGAACTGCTTCTCCCACTGCATCAGAAGGCCTCTGAGAGTGAGGCCTCGGATGCCCATTCTCTGCTGGCACTGAGGTGGGCATGGGGCTAGCAAACAGGAATGAGTAGGTATGTGGGCAGGGGTGGTCATCAAGGACAAGGCTGGCTTCCGAGTGGCCCAGGGAAATCAAGCCCCTTGGGGTGGGGCTGCTTCTGGTGAATTCCTTATGAACTGTCTTCCATTTTGCCCATCTAGTTTTCTCAGACTTATCATTTAAGTCATCATCCCTGCTAGTCTTGTACATGAAAGTGTCCTTCCAAACAATGAACACATCTCACTCTTGCTCATATTTTGGCTTCTGACATCTTTCAATGCCAGTATTGAGGGCTGCCATGCAAATAGCAGCCAGGTTACTGGGCTTTAGGAACCGGGACTTGCTCCAGCATTAAACACCAGGTGGACCAGAAGAGACTTGATTTCAGATTCTGAGCATCAGAGTCCTTTTTAGAAATCCTTGCTCTGGCTTTATTGTTGCACACAGACAGAATGTATACCACAGCATGCCATGCTTGGCACCACCCATGCCAGGTGGCACGCGAAACACACCTTTCCCTATTGTTTCTTCATGGGTCACATAGCCTTGCAGCTGAAACTGCTCCTTGTCTCCAGCCCTTGCCTCATTTCTCTCTTTTTTTTAGAGTAGGTCTCCCTGTTACCCGAGGTAGTCCTGAACCCACAGACTCAAGTGATCCCTAGCCTCGGCATCCCAGGTAGCTGGGATTACAGGCACCTGCCACCGTACCCAGCTGCTTTTTCGAGACCAGGTCTCGCTATGTTGCCCGGGATAGTCTCAAACCTGAGAACTCAAGTGATCCCAGTCCTTGCCTCCCAGCACTAGGACTACAGGTGCACAACACCATGCCCAGCTCAACCTCTTTTAACAAACAGGACATGTCCCATCAGCACTTTCAGTGTCTGGAATTCCCTAATAAAGCTATGGGTTCCAGGACTTAAGACTGGAGGTTAAGGGTGGACTAAACCCCGCTTTGGCGCCCACCTATTTCTCTGCTGTGAAAATGCAAGTTTTCAGAGGTTCCCTAACATGCTTCCTGGGGAGATGGGGTGTCTAGCACTTGTGGTTCTTTAGTCCAGAGTACGTGGAATAATCAGCAGCCTCCATGCTATGGCTGTTCCTGGGACCCCTGGGTCCCCACAGACCTTGGGCACAAAGCCAGGCCACTGCCTGGGAGGACAGCAAACTGATGACTCCGGGCCCAGCTTCTTTAGCTCCTGTCAAAACTTATGTAAGAACCGCTCACTTTCAGCCGGGCATGGTAGCGCGTGCCTTTAATCCCAACCTAGGAAGGGAGGCCGAGACTAAGAATTGCTTGAATCTGCGGGTTTGAGACCCACCTGGGGCAACATAGAGAGACCTAGTCTCAAAAAATAGTTGGGTGTGGTGGTGCGTGCCTGTAATCCCAGCTACCTGGGAGGCTGAGGCTGGGGATTGCTTGAGTTCGAGGTACCCCCAGTAATGTGAGTCTGCAATTCCCCGGGCAACATAGTGAGAACTAGTCTCAAAAAAAAAAAAAAAAAAAAAAAAAGAACCGCTCACTTTCTCTGTTCTTTTTCTTAATTATTCATCCATTGAGCAAATCTTGGACCGACTTCATTACTGAGGATGGATGAGGCCTTAGATACAAGGAGAAATCTGGGCAGGGGGTTTTTGGCAGGTATGTAAGAGCAGGTGCTCCCTTTTGTCTTCCCCTGGGGGAGTGGGGGTGAGCTCCCTGCTCAGTATTTATTAAGGAGTAATAGGAACAGGCCTGAGGTAGCACAACCCCTGCAGATAAAATCAAACAAGATAATGGCTGCCTACAATTCACCTGGATATTTACCTTTCAGGGGTTGTTTCCTTGTTTGGTTTTTTACTTAAAGTGAGAAACACCCTTTGGAAGCTGATATGAAACAGGGCATCCTGGTCTCCTTGGGAAAAGCTGGAGAGCACAGCAACCTTTATTTGTGGCAGGGAATGTTCTACTGTCAAGATGCGGGAAGTCCTCTGCAGAGCTCAGTGGGTTGTTTATGCTGCCTGGCTCTGGGTAGGATCCATGAGCCCTACTGACTCTGTCAGAGGCTCTGCTTTTAACAAAAGCATCAGAATACTGACTTCACAGGGAAATGCTGATGCAAATTTAGCTCGCAGCAGCAGAACACTGAAAAATTCAATTTGTTTCTTAGATAAATATGTAGCTATGCAAAACATTTTCTCCTAAAAGTCAGTAATGAGTGATTTCACCATTGGGGAAAAATCTACCTCTTGAAGATGAAGGGATGAGTTTGCCCTGGTTGATTATTATTTTATAGGAATTTAAAAAAAAGGAAATGAGTAGATAATAATAGGAAATTATGACTATTTTCCTGTCCTGGTGGCTTGATGCTATCTATCTTCATAAAAGGAACTGGGGTAAAGGCTGGCAGTCTCCTAGCTGACACCCCTTTGCACCACCCCTCACTTTGGGTGGAATTTTAGATATATCTCCTTAGTGACGATAAGTAACCTTTTAAAAAATTTTTATCACTACTGGGAAATGTCTTGACTTTGGGGTTGGGGGTAGAACAGGGATGAGGCTCATCTCTCTCTGGCTGTGATTGTTAAAAGGGGGAACTTGACCCAACGGTGACCTATGCTAACTCCACTCTCTTAGTCATTCATGCTCTCAGTGAAGTACTGGCACATAGATCTGGAATGGAAGTGGTTAGTGGAGCTGGTGAGAATTCACACAAGCCTGGTCCAGGAATCTGCGAATGTTCGGCTAATGGTATCTCTTTCTGGAGAGGGTAGGGGGCCAGGGAGAAGCAGCTTCACTCTCCAAAGGAATAGGAGGGAGATTCCTCCCACGTTTTCGATTTTGGAGGCCATCTGGTAAGACAGGCTGAACCGAGACCTGAGACTGTCTCCAATAATCGTTAGAATGTCACCAAGACGCTAATGCCACAGTGAATGAATT
Source organism: Uropsilus gracilis (assembly GCA_004024945.1). Lineage (NCBI taxonomy): Eukaryota > Metazoa > Chordata > Mammalia > Eulipotyphla > Talpidae > Uropsilus > Uropsilus gracilis. The sequence continues at coordinate 19,030 of PVHY01007896.1, read as the reverse complement.
AACACTAAGGCAGGTCGACATCAGCTGTCTCCACATGAGCTGCATCAAGGCCCTCATAAATATGTAAACAGGGAAGGCGGGTGGATTTAAAATTAGACCTGATCTTTTCCTGAGAGTGGAGGTATTTCTGGCCATGTAGGAGAAAAACGAAGTCTGTTCTGGCAAAGAGCGTTAGCCCTGAAGAGAGGCCTCACTGACTGGCAGTAAGGGAGGAGGAAGCACGCTTGCTTTGTGCTTGCTGTTCTTTCTGCGTCTCTACCGGCCCTGTGTGGAGTAAGCGTTACCCCCTAGTATCCAGACTCACAGCCGCTGCAAACCAGCGGGAGACCAATAGGGAGTGAGTCAACATAAATGTCACAGGTGTCAGAAACCTGTCGCCATCTCCTTCCCTTCCAAGCAACACAGAAGTCTCTCAAGGTTCCTACATTCCCAAGGTCACAGCAATCAATTTAATCTGGATGAAAGCAATGCTGGCTTCCCCCTTCCCCAGGAAGGAGCATCATGGGCTGCTAAGCCAGGTCAGGGCCCCACGGAGGTTCAGAAAGGCTGGCTGGAGGGTTGGGGTGCTTGCCTTTGCAGAATAATGACAGCTACATCATAAATAGGATGATGGCACATTTACCAGCCATTAATCGCAGCCTACAGAGCGAGGCTGGGGCTAGGAATTGCTTGAGCCTGTGGGTTTGAGACTCACCTGGGGCAACATAGTGAGACCTGGTCCCAAAAAATAGCTGGATGTGGTGGCATGCACCTGTAATCCCAGCTACCTGGGAGGCTGAGGCTGGGGATCACTTGAGTCTGGGGTACGCCCGGTAATGTGAGCCTGCAATTCCCTGGGCAAAATAGTGAGACCTAGTCTCAAAAAAAAAAAATAGTGACTATTTCCTGTCATTTAAGAAAATGTTGTCTGTTCATCCAACCATATTTCTTCTCTCCAAAGACAACCCCCTTCTCAGATTCTGGAACTCCATTCCAATTCCTCTGAATTAACCAAACATTCAGATGGTTTGGATATTTTCCACAGTTTATAAAAGACAGAACACATTGGCTGCTTGTATTTTCATTTTCTCCAAGACTTGAAGATACCTGGCAGATCGCACCAGGTCTTCAGCAGCTCAAACTCGCGCTGATTTTTGACTCCTGCTGTACAAAGCAGAAAAACTAACTCAAGCTATTAAAACAATTATGAAATATTTCATTGACGCAGGAGTCTATATAACTAACACCCCTGTGCTCGCTATTCATTATAAGAAATAAACCGTGACCTGGACAGTCGTGAGCCACCTTCCCACCTCAGCCCTAGGTAACGACACTCTTAAATTTGCTGCCATCCCCATGTTTTATTACTTTACTATAGTTTTTGCTTTACATGTTCTTAATCACATCTAAACTATATAGCTGACTATATGTAAACATATCAAGAACATTTATCTCCAATTTGCTTTTCCTTGCTACTTTAAATTGTGAGTCATGTGAACACTTCAAGAATGTATATACAGCAGGGTGTGGTGGTGCATACCTGTAGCCCAGGCGCTGGACTGCAAGAGGCCAGGTTTCGCTTGTGTTTGCAGGTTTAAGACTACCCTGGGCATAGAGAGACCTGGTCTTGAAAAAGCAACCAGGCATGGTGGCAGGCACCTGTAATCCCAGCTACCTGGGAGGCTGAGGCTGGGGATCGCTTGAGTCCATGGGATCGGGGCTACCCTATGCAACATAGTGAAACCTAGTCTCAAAAAAAATGTGTATATAATACATGGTGTGTCATACATGTCCCTCACAATTACTCTCTGTTACTTATTGGCAAATTATTCTACAAAATGGCTATGCCAATTTTACCACCACTGTCAGTACATAAAAAAGTCCTTGTTTCATCTCTTTGACAAAGCTTGCTGTCACCACTATCAAACTATAATTCTTTGCAATTTGGTAAGAGCATTTGTGGGTGCCAGTTTTCAACAACTTTGACTAATCTGTCTATACATTTGGATGACTTTTTATTGGTTATTTTCACTTTTCTCATCTTGTAGGAGTTCTTTATGTATTCTGAATACTAATCCTTTCTCCGTCTTGTGCAATTGTTCTCCCTTCGTCTGGCTTCTCTTTGTTGTTTTATTTTTTAATATAATTTGTATAAATATATATATTCCACATCTTGTATTCCTGAGGAGTTCACCCACCATCTCCCCCACCACCTCCCCTCCCTGATCACTCCCATCATGTCCCCTCCCCCCCTTTTTTACTTTAATTTGGTTGGTAGCTTGCCTTCACTTTTCTTTCTGGCCTTTTGTTTTTCCTATGTCCCATATATTAGTGAAATGATTTGGTTTCTGTCTTTTTCTTTCTGACTTGTTTCTGCTAATATGATTTCTTCTAGTTCCATTCATGTTATCTCAAATTCATCAAGTTTGTCCTTTTCAGTTGATGAGTAATACTCCATTGTGTATATGGTTTCTCTTTGCACTTCATGTTTGGCACACAAGTTGTTTTAAGTTTTAGTATATTTATCAGTCTTTTACATCTGGATCATCTGGATCTTGTCTGAGAACTACTTCCCTACTTCTGTATCATAATGACAGTCTCCATTACTTTCACCTAAATGCCAGATCTGCTCTTCCTCATCGTTCCTTCTAGGCCATTTACAATCCATGAAGGAACAGACACTCTGCCACTCCCCATTGGTCAGCTTGTCCATCCCTTCCTTGGGTGAAAACCACATGGTCTTAATGACTAGAATGTAATTATATGGTATATAAAATGTGTTGACAGTAGAGAAATTCCTCCACCTCATTCTTCTTCAAAACCATTTTGACCATTTGCAGCACAATTTTCATCTTTATCCTTCCCTTGAGTTTGTCCTAACCTTATACAAGCAATCAAACAGCAAGGCAATAAACAGAAGGAAAAGATCAGGCTGAATATTTTAAAACCTAAATAAATGCATTCCTCAGAGATCACTGTGCAACCAGGAATATAGAACAGGGCAGTAGTTTACAGTGAAAGCCCATATAAGATAAAGTGTTTACAAAAGGAGCAAAACGACCATTTAAAGAGACTTTTCTGGGTTGTCATTTAAAAATGGAAACTAGACATCATCCTCTAGTGGATACCACATTCATTTAACAAAATTACTGCTTTTAAACCTTTCCTTTAGCTGGGTGCACGCCTTTAATCCCAGCTTTGGGAGGCTGAGACTAGGAATTGCTTAAGTCCATGGAGGGTTCAAGACTACCCCGGGCAACATAGCAAGACCTAGTCTCAAAAACTAGCCTGGCGTGGTGGGACACACCTGGAATCCCAGCCTTGGGAGGCTGAGGCTAGGGATCACTTGAGTCCACAGGTTCAGGACTACCCTGGGCAACATAGCGAGACCTCTACAAAGAAAAAAAGAACTTTTTTTTTTTTTTTTTTTTTTGCATAGAGGTAGGCACAGAGAGTTCTATAAATAGTGCTAGAAGTGGACATGTTTCCTGGATACCTCAAAGCACCCAAACTGACTGTCCATAGAAGGGCCCTGAGATACAGTGGTTCCCCCATCACTAGGGTCTACAGTGATGGATTCTTTCTCTCATTCTTGCCTTTCCTGCAAAACATTCTCAGTGACCTATAACCAACCCCACAATTCCCACCTGTGTTCTGCAGTGCCTTCAGATTCAGAGCCTCCTCTACGGACCACAGGACAAAAGAACTGTGGCCACCCAGCAGGCTGTGAACACACTGTCCCAGTAAGTTGGCTTTCCCTCGCCCTCCTCCTCCAAGCAGCTCATTCCTCTGCCATTCAGACTCTAGAGGGAACTTGTGCTTAGTTTCTGTGGAAAGTTTTATTCACTGACTTCCATAAGTCATAATAAACTATGTGGAAACAGTTCTTCCTTGAAAATCCTGTTGTAAAATATCTTCCTTGCCCAGATATTAAGGTGAAATTAGCTCCTGAATGTCAGACTCGTGGGTGGGGATTGGTCTTCTCACACACTGATCGCCTGCAGGTCTTCACTGTTGAAAGTCCCCTTTGCTCTTGGGGAGCCTGTAGGGAGAGGAGCCCTGGGGTCCTCTGATTTCTCCTTCAAGGCTGGTCCCATATCTTTTCAGTCACTGAGCAGAGGCCACTGCTCTGCTGTGGAGGTGCAAGTGGGCTGACTGCCAAGTGGGTGGTCATGGAAACCCAGCCCAGATACGGCCTGCAGGGGGGCATTGACTCAGAGCGCAGGGCTTTCTGAAAGCCAGCCAGGCTCCAGCCCAACTATCTGTTAGTGTTTTGCCCACTGAACCAGCTAAGGGTGGGTAGTGTCAGCTCAAGGAGGGTGGCCCTGAAGAGTGAGAAAGCAGGAGGGAAAAGACTTGTTTCATGCTCCTTTGACACAGTTCTCCCTCATTTACCTTCCCTCCTGAGGTTCCTGCATGAAACATCCACAGCAACCAAGGTCTTCCCAGCAGCCAGGACTGGGGGGCAGAAATGGTGTGCTCACGCACTGAGGGGCGCACCTCACTTACCCTCTGCTTGTTTGCAGAACACCCGAGGTGGCCATGAAGTTGAGGCAGACCCCGAAAGTCAAACCAGCCTTCTGCGCCAGCGTCTCCCACCACTCGGCGCTGGGGAAGGCCAGGCCCAACGCGGCTGACTGAGGTCCCATCCCCGAAGCAAGCATGGTCCTGCTAGGAGCCGCCGTTCCGGGTGCTGTGTCCATCACTCTCCATCCAGAAGGTGGGCTTCGCAGGCCTCATCCAGGTGCTCATGCCCACATGCAAGCGATCAATCCCACAGCCCCCCACCCTGGGTCACACTGCCAGCGGACACCTGACTGAAAGCATTGTTCTCTTTAGCACCAGCGTGGTGCCTCTTGCCAGCAAATATGCTCACCCATCAGCATGACTGCGGTTGAAAGGTTTTTCTTCCAGAAAAGCTCAAAAACTTCCTGTGCAGGGAAGTGACTCAGCCCCGGACCACACAGGCAGACATGCCCCTTGCATGGGTCCACAGTCAGATTGGGGGCACTAACGTGGGGAGGAGAGAGCATCATGACGGGAAGGTAAAGCAAGACTGAGGAAATGCTAATAAAAGGAAGTTTGAAAGTTCTGGGCTCGGTATGGGATTTGAAAGTGAAGCACGCCTCTGCCTCCCCCGGGAGCATGGAGAGGGGCCCCTGGGAGACTTCTCTCCACCTGTGCCTCGTCACTCGTCAGATTTTGTTGAACCCCCAGATGCACCAGGTCTGGGCTGAGAGCTGTGGAGTATTGTGGACACCCCCCTTGGGGCTTCTGGCTCAGGGTTGATTCTGTTATTTGCTATGGCACGTGGGTCAGTGGTGGTATTAAACATGTGGTGATGAAACAGGATGCCACTGTCAGTGACTGCAACTGAGGGAAAGCCCAGTCCAGTGGATGGACCGGATGTGGTCTGGAGGTCAGGGGAGGACAGTGTAAGGAAGTAGAGAGGGATGAGCAGGGGTGAGGCCAGGATGGAAAGGACTGCCATGTGGAGGGAGATAGGATCCTGCTGCTGACTCCCGTGGCCTCCACTCCAGGCAGGGGGAGAGCGCTGCCTCTCCGGGGCTTCTTTTTCCACTGGCACAAACCTTAGCCTTGGCCCTTTTTCTCCTGTGTTCTGGGGTCTGTATGTAGGGGTGCGGTGGGATGAGCAACCCAACCCAGGAGGAGGTCATAGTGGTTCCCAATGAGAAAGCAGGGTAGGAAGCTGTGAGCACCTTCCTGCTGTTAGCCACAAAGTCTGGGGGCCTCCCCTCAGTACCCCCCTCAGCCACACACATGGCCCAGGGAGGCAGCACAGACCCCCTTCCCTCCCACCCAGGCAGAACCCAAACCATCTGGCTTCATTTGTGTGAATGACCACCTTAAGAACTGAAGGGGAGCTGGGTGTGGTGGCGTGTGCCTGTAATCCAAGCACTGGGAGACAAGAGGCCTGGGATTGCTTGAGTTCACGGGTTCAACACTACCCTGGGCAACATCGCAAGACCTGGTCTTGAGAAAGCAGCTGGGCACAGTGGCGTGTGCCTGTAATCCCAGCTACCTGGGAGGCTGAGGCTGGGGATTAGCTTGAGTCCACGAGATGGGACTACCCTGGGCAACGTAGCAAGACCTAGTCTCAAAAAAAAAAAACAAAACCTGAGGGAAATAAACCAATAACTCCACGATGGGGCAGAGTGCCCCATCCTCCTCAGGAGTGTGACAGCTGACACCACCATGCCCAGCCGGTGGAATAAGGGCAACGTGTAAAGACATCACTCATGGTTTCTGCGTGGATGCTGGGACAAGCACTTTGACTATATTCTGCACTGGAGTTGGCCAAGGGCTGAGCATGCCATCCCCCTCAGGATTTCCATGTTGAAGTGCCAGCCCCCAAGATGGTAGTATCAGGTAGGGCTCTGGGAACCATCAGTTACAAGGGTAGAGCCCCAGGCTGAACGTGATTAGCAGCCTTATTAGGAGACAGAGGAGACGATCTCCTCTACCATGTGAGGATGCAGCAAGAAGGCACCTCCATCCTGGACCTCCCGCCTCCAGAGCAGCGAGGAACGAGAGCCCAGTACCTCAGCCTCCCAGCAAGAGTTTCTATCATAGCAACATGAGCATCCACACTGGGTTTGGGGAGGAAAAAGTGAATTCTGACACATTCCTTTCCTTTCTTCTTCTGTATTTTTTGGAGGATATTATCTTGGAATTGCAGAAATTAAAACTTAAAAAAAATTTTTTTTTGAGACTAGGTCTCGCTATTTTTGTCCATGGAACCGCAGGCTCATGTTGCCCATGGTACCTCAGACTCAAGCAATCCCCAGCCTCAGCTTCACAGGTAGCTGGGATTACAGCTGGGTGCCACCATGCCTAGCTAATTTTTTGGAACTAGGTCTCACAATGTTACCCCAGGCGGGACTCGAACCATGATCCCTGGTCCCCACCACGGTATCCAAGGCTGCCACTTACAGGCAGGTTCCCCCGTGCCTGGCCAAAAAAAAAAATTAAGCCCAACCTTGGGCGAGAATCAGGTTAGGGATGTCTCCCACCCAATGCATGTGTCAACTTTGCCATGAGACACCACAGCGATGGGTGCAAGGGGCCATGGGAAAGGTTACAACCAGATAGGGTATCCAGCCCCTTCACTGTCCCAAACCACCATTTTTTTTCACACTCTTAAGAGATGTCCATTAACTGACCTTCCGATCTGCACACAAGGTAGCCCAGGATCCTGGCATGGCCGTGCCTCCATCGCAGCCCTGAAAGCCCCTGCACCCCAGGTGAGGTGGAGCAGTGTATCACCCCAACACAAGCCTCCTGGGTTGTGAGGACAGTGGTTTTCTCCCCCACTGCCCAAGCTGTATGCCAACACATGCCCGCTGGTTACTGCTGTCTGCCTGGCATCCCGGCTTCAGGCTGACACAATCAGGTTCTGATTTGGGTGAGGAATTAAAGGACGGGAACTCTGCATCCACCCTCTCCCCAGTGGTTTGGCTCCCATGAAAAGCATGCATGTGACCATGTATGTGCTTCCATGACAACTTCACTAGAAACCACAACAAAGTCTGGCAAACGTTCGTTCTCTTAAGAAACAAGTGATTTCTTTATCTCAGGCTTTTATTACTACTCACTCTGGCGTTTCCCTTGGTGGGGAAGCACAGCAGCTTTTAAGACGATCCCAGTCTACATGTACATTTTAAGCAAACAATAGCAAAACCACCAGTGGGATGGTGAAAACATTTCATGGTGCTGTAGTGTCTGGACAGTTAACTAGAAAAGACCGGCTGTAACCCTGCTCTGTCCAATCTCTGTGGATCTCTGGTCTCCAGAGTGACTGACACAGAGCTGTGGGTGATCAGTCAATGTTGGGCACTCCTACCCCTGGGTGGTCAGAGACTTAGTAGCCAGCCACAGCTCTTGACTTCATGGTGTCAATACTCTCCCATGCTTCTTGGATATGCACATTCCAATGGGAGGAAACAGCTAAGATCTAAGGCACTAACTGCACAGAGAAGTGGGTGAGGAAGGTTTTCACCTCCTGTTCACAGAACACTCTTCTACAAGGTCACAGGCTAGGACAGGGATGTCAAACTAAGTCCACCTAGACTCACATAATATTATCAAACCTCCTCCTCATCAGTCCATCTTGCCAAACAAACAGTAGGCTGCCATCTTGACCAAATCCTCACCAATGCATCTCTTATACAAAGTCCATTACCAATAATACACACAAAATCAGTGCATCTTCAGCCATTTGGGAAATGAGACATCACCATTTCCTGGGCCGTCACCTCCCTACCCGTTTGTGACAATCACTAGTTCATCTGGCAGAGAACAAAGGTTGAAACTCACCATTCAAACCAACTCTTACATCCTGATTCGCAGTGTTTGTAAAACAGATCCTCCTGAGAGGGGTTGCCTCTCTCCTCTACTCACAGCTGGAGAACCATGCTCTCCCAGCAGTCCCTGCTGCAGCCACTTCCAGGAGCAGCAGGGCTGTGAGTCTCTCAGGTGCCTGAGGGTCATCGTGTGAGGTCTGGAGGGACAGCCCTCACATGCCACACTCACCCCGTCACCCTAGCCCACCCAAGGATGTCATCACCTGGGGTCCTCAGCCCGCAGTGCGCTACGGCAGTTCCGCGACAGAAGTAGTCTACACAACATGACATGAAAGACACTCGTTTGGATTGAAAGAATGCTCTGCTACTAAAGGGACTGTTTTCATGCGACACTGCACCTTTAAAGACAAAAGCTTGAAGCATTAAACTCTGGTGTAACGGATCCAGTAGAACGTCATTCTGCTCTCTTATGCTTGGGGGTGTACACCACAGGCCCACGTCCTGTCCTGTGAGTGGGGCCTTCTCCGGGGTCCCTCCTGGCTCCTTAAGTTCCAGACAGCAGGGGGGGTACCCTGCTCCTTCCTGAACAGCTTATTCTCTGGAATGCGTTATTCATTCCGCTGGACCAAGCATGAGTGCAACTTCCTTGAGATTCGTCATTCTTCCTCTCCCCCCGGAGGCCAGGAAGACCTCCACCCCACTGGTGCTGGGAGGAAAAGGGGGGCCAGGGAGGCCCAGTCCATGTCTGCTTCCATTCACCAGGCCTGCTGCAGGCTGAGCCTGATGCTCCTTCACCGTCTCCAGGGCCCCAAGGAAGCCTCCAGGGAAGCCAAGTGTTCCAGGGCCAGAGACGAAGCTGCAGAAATGCTGAAGTCTTGGGACAGGAGCATGTTGCTCCAGAAGCTGGTTACCACAAGCATGTTTAGACTGTGCAAGTGACTCAGTGCTACAACAAGGAAAGGGGGCTGTGTGCATGGCCCCTGTAACACGTCCAATGCAGAGTTCTTGGAGCCTGTGCAGACAGGGCGGAGTGTGGGCCTGAAATGCTGCTGAATCAGACACTGCCCTCTGCAAGCAAAGCGCTGCAGGCTACAAGTCCCCGAACCCAGAAAGCAACCCCTTCTTAACATGGATTTAACGCTACACCTAGTAGCTTTTTCCTAAATATGAATACACGTAGCAGGTTTTCTTTAAACGTAGCAGTCTTCTTCCCTACAATTTCTCTTTGAAAAACCATGGAAAGAGAACACTATGTGCATTTTCCCCTTAAAATCTTAGGTTACTATTTGTGTAAGCACATGCAATAAAATTGCTGGTAAATATATTCCTTTAGCCTGGTTACCTTTAAGGCATCTTACCTAGAGAGGGTGCACTAGAGTCTCAAAAGGAGTGGGGCATTTCTGTAACAGGTGCAACTAATCCTCTCTCCAAGTGGAGAGAAAACTCCAGGGAGAAAACTCCAGGGAAAAAAAAAAGGAAACATTTAAGACTAAAAAGAGAAAAAGGCAGTTCGGCCAAAGCTGTAACTCAAAAAATAAAACCCCAACAGCTCTTGAGGCATGAATTAATCAGAAACCTTCACAGATGAAGGACACTGACAGTCTCTGTACCACTCTTTGAGGAAAAGAAAAAAGAGAGTCCCCCCTGCCATTGAAAGCAAGTAAAAGCCTTTGTGTGTTGGTAGATCACCAAACAAGATGCCGTTTCAGACAAAATATTTATCAAAACCAGTGCCCCTCATTCTCATTCTCCTCCTCGGGCTGGTCGAGGTAGAGCAGGGCCACTTTCTTTTCATCAGAAATCACCGACCTCTGGTCTACCATCCTCTGCAGCTGCACGGTCTTATTAAACTCCATGCTCTCTTCCCCGGGAAGCTGCTGTCTGTCCCCAGCAGCTGTCTGAAGGCCCCCACCAGAGGCCCAGTCCTTCCCACCGCCAGCATCCATCCAGCCACCAGGGTCAGCCCCGCTACGAGCTTGCACTCCCGCCCCTGGCGAGAAGAGGCCTGTGGTCTCTCGTGTCCAGCTGGGGGATGACTCTACGTTACTCACGTCCATCTGAAAGGTAAATGAAGTTTCTTTGGGCCCCAAGACAACAGGCTTTAGGGTTCTGCTGCTGTCCCCAAACTCCTCTCGCTCCGGGGAGCCCACAGGACTGCCTGAGGCACTTGTCTCAGAGAGGGGGCCATGGAAGATGATGGCTTGAGACCCGGAGGGCTTGGTCTCCACAGGACCTAGACGAATGTGCCTGAAGGACCCGCCCCGTGTCACCTCTGGCCCTGACACATCTACACCAGCCTCCCGGGGACGTTCGGAAATGGCCCTGTGAGTGGTGCTTTTCTCAGTGGTTGGGGTTTCCCTACCCTCTCTGTAACCTCCGGGGGGCGGGGCCTGCATGTCTGCTGGGGCCTCTCTGCAGGCATGGCTATCTGAGTCGCTCCATTCCCCAGGTGGGGTGACTGTCTGCTGGGTGTGGTGCCTCTGAGGCCCAAGTCTGACATGCCTGATGGCTATACCTTCCGCATGTCCAGAAGCTTCCGTGTGTCCAGAACCTCGCGTGACACCCAGTTCCACTGAGTCTGGGAGGGGGACTATGAACTGGATTTGCTCACCAAACCCCGCCCTCGGGCCTAACTGAAGGTGCCTTACAGAAGTCTGGGTACCCCCTGACTCTTCTGCTTGGAAAGAAGCACCAGCCTCCCATGCCCCGGAAACAGAGCTCTGGGAAAGCATCTCTCTCTCTGCATGGAACTGCCTGGAGCCAGAGTGCCTGTGCTGCTCCGGTCCGGCACTACCTGTGGGCAGCTCAGCTGGACCGGCCTCCTGTGTGGACCCTGCCAGCTCCCAGGCAGGGACAGGCCCTTGGAAGATGAGCTCTTTGGACACCTGACTTTGCCGGGGACCCACGGTGAAGTGGCTCACCGACCAGCTGGCCCCCGCAGAGCTCGCTGCCCCGCCTGGGTCACCTTCCCCACTTACCTGCACCACCTCTGTGGTGGGTCCTCTCAGCGAGACTTGCTCAGTCCTCCAGATTCCACTGGGGCCCACCTGGATGCGCCTGACAGACTGGCTCACGTCCTCTTGCACGTGCAGCCGTGAGAAGCCCGGGGGGCTGGTGACCTCCACGGTGGCTGACACAGGACCCTGGGAGGTGACCTGCTCTGAGCTGTGAGCGCCCCGGCCGGCACCCGCCTCCTCGCGGGCGGGGGTATACAGTTCCTGGGTGGCCCAGCGCTTGAAGAGGACGCCGGCGGCTGGGATCTCCTCCTCGGCATCCCCCGCCTCGGGGCTCCCCGACGCTGTGCTGCGTCGCTTGGCCAAACTGTCTCGTACCACCGACTCCACAGCTTTCTCGATTTGCCCGGCTTCGTCCTTGCTCAGCTCCTCCAGGTCTAACTGATCGGCATCCACGGTCTTCGAGAGGTTGACTTCCGCCACTAAGGTCAGGGACCCACCAGGCGGCTGGACTTTCTTCACATCGACGGAGATGCTTCCTGGGCCCCCCGGGCCCTCCCCGGCAAGGGCAGACAGCTCCGTCCTCATGCGCTCAGGAAGGCTTTCTTCCAGCTGCCCGATGACCTCTGCGCGGCCTCCGTTCGTGGACGTGTGCAGCCCACGGGTGATTTTGATTTCCCTCTCGATGACGATGGGCTCGGCGTGAAAGACGCTGCTTCTAGATTCTTCTCTCCAGTGTGCAGACCCCACGTCCGCCTCTGGAGAAGGCCCTCCAATGTCCACGGACTTCACGATGGTCTCTCCATCGTCCCTCCTTGCCCTCCTCCGAGTGCCTGGCACGATTTCATCTTGCCAAGAGTACCTGATGGTAGACTCCTCTTCAACGTGGACCTGCCCATACACAGAGCCCTCATCCTGGTCACGCCCTCCAGGGTACTCATCTGGAGTCGAGACGTAGTAACTCTGCTCTCCCTCCAAGTCACCTGCTTCTGTCACTTCCTCCAGGTGAGTAACATGTGCCTGGGGCTGCCTGGTCTTCTGGTGTTGACTGCTGGAGAAGGTGACGTATGCTTTTCCATACCCTCCCTCCTCCTCAACCAGCCCCTGGGAGCCAGGAGACGAGTCCTCCACCTCTTCCACCTTAAACGGTGTTGAGAACTCCTCTGCCTTCCTGCCCCCTACATAACTCATGGGTTCCTCAATGATCTCCACGTTGACAACCTTGGCGCGCCCCTCTCTCCCCTTCAGCCCGAGGTTGATGATATCCCCTATCATCCGCTCAGCTGACTTCCCTTTTAGCTCCACCTCCTTCATCTCCTTGCTTAAAAGGTAGTCCAGGCCAGCTTTGTCTGAAGCATCAACCTCTTCAGTCAGGGTCGACTCCACCACTATCTCAGTCTTGGTCTTCCCTTCACTGGGACTCTCTTTCCTGCTCACGTAAGTGACTTTCGTGTCTGGGAAAGAGTCAGCCATGGCCTCCTTATCCGGAGACTGCGTGAAGTGCTTCAGGACACTGGACACGATGTTCTCTGCCATGGTTTCTGTTGTGGTGTCACCCGTCGGCGAGCTGGTGGTGCTGCCAGAGCGCTGCCAGGATGTGGTCTCTCTGGTCTCCACCCCTCCGCTCAGCCTATGGGCCGAAGCCTGCCTTGGGGGTGTCTGGAACCCTTTTGGGGACGTCTGGATCTCTTTCGGCGACTTTGGTGACGTTGGGGATGTCGGGGACACCCGTGTTGTGCCATCCTGGACGACTTCTATGCTGATTGGTATCTCTCTCCCTCTCACACCTTTCTCCTTCAAAGGCTCCTTCCCTTCCTCGCGTTCCCTCCTTTGCTGGCTTTCTCTCTCTCTAGCTTCTTTATCTAACTTCGTCAGTTCTTCCCACCTTAAGTTTCTCTCTTCTGAGGCTCTTTCCTTCGAATCGAACAGTCTCTCTCCCAGCCTGGTCTGGATGGTTCCAGCTCTGCTCTCCTCTTTCTCCTTTGGGGCTTTAGCTTCTGTCTTCTTCCCCAAAATGATGGTCCTCTCAGTTGCCCGGGTGCTCTCAGAAGCGTCTGCCATCCCACTGTCCCAGCGTTCCTGGCGTGACTCCCAGGTGACAGTGGCTTCTGGAGCTAACCTCGTGGGGGCATCCTTTGTGCTGTCAGGCTTTGGTCGAGCTGGGAATGTTTTCGCTTGCGTTTCGGTGTGTCTTAAATGGCTGCGGGCAGGGAGTGTCCGGATGTTGGTCTCATACCCGTTCGCCCACCTGGTGTTGGTGAAAGAGGAATAACCGGAGCCCAGGGGGCCTCTTCGGGGCCCCTGGGAAGTGCGGGGGCCAGAGTGTGGAGGCAGGCCAGCATGCAGGCCATGGCCAGAGCGCAACGAAGGGGCTTTCTGCTGCAGAAAGAGATTCCTTTGGTTCTCCCGCTGCACCGCTGAGGTGCTATGCCTATAGGCCGTGCTTCTGAAATCTGAAGAAATCAGACCAACAGTTCATCAAAATGCTAGTGGCTGTGACCTCTCTTCATTGTAAAAGCATCTCCAAGGGTCAACTCTCATCATCATAAATGCACCTAATCGCCATGGAAAGATCACTCAGCCCTAAGAGTGAGTGTTCAAACCCCAAACTGGTTTTTTGGGGAAGGTGGTTTTTAAAAATCCATGACAAAAATAAAGCACTAGAAAAGCCTCCATGCAATCTTTCCTCCCAGTAACTGCTTTTAAAATATTCATCCTTCTTCACAAAAATACAAAACGTGTGATCAGAAAGCACAGCATATGTGCCAGGGAGGTTAAGGGTGCTTGTTTTTTATGGCTGAGGTTTCATAATATTGTGATATTCAGGAATCGTTCGCTGCTACTTTGCAAAGTTTATTTTACTTAATTCAATAGAAAAGAGCTCATAATTACAAAGTATATAATTAGTCAACACCAAATGGTATTACCTCCTCTACCAATTAATCTACTCTCATTTTTGCTGATCTCCATATTGAACCAAGGACTGAAGAATCAACTTGTTTTTTTTAAGCTTCCTGGTTTCTTCTGTTTTTGCGCTTAAAACCTTTTCATATGAAAAGGTGCCAGAGCAGAAAGCTGGCCAGTTGCCAACACTACGATCTGTGTTCATGCCATGAGCCCAGGCTTGAGAGCAGCCCATGGAGCTCCTGCTTTGCCCTAGATTATCTGCAGAGAGCTCCTCTCAGAGCCCCCCTACTCTCCACCTGGCCTTGCAAAGGTAGATCATACTCTTCCCACAGGGTCTACTTCATGGAAGCCAAAAGGGGGTCTCTTCTGTATCCAGACAGATCCTAGGACACAGGCGAGAGACCAAACCAGGGCATTTCCCACATATCTCCATTTTTTAGGTTAACACACTGACCCTAAACTGACATGTCCCAGAAGGCAAACCCCCAGGAGACAGTGTAGGAACCATGTGGTTTTTTAACTAAGTTCAAAGGTAATTCTGGAAGATCACAGGCTGGTAATACACTTATCCTCTATGGGCAAAGGGTCAATACTGTTTCATTACCATTTCATGAAATATCACAAAAATAACGTGTCTAACAAGTACTGACAAATCCATGGAACGTTGATTCAATGACCAGTGAACGGGCACCTATATTGTACCACACAGAACTAGCTGGAAGCACAACGTCTATTCAGAGTTTGCACCAGCACTCTATTTTTTGGTTTTGGTATAATAGGTAATTGTTAAAATAAATTTGGTCCCAAATACTCTTCTCTCTACCCTTTGATATGCTATTCAGTGCATGCATGAATGAATGCATGAATGAATGCATGAATGAATGCATGAATGAATGAATGCAATTAGAGCGCTTGATCCAGCAGTCCTCTTCCTCAGCCCTTCCTGATTTCCCAAATCACAAGTGAGAAGACGAGCTTGCCTGGATGCAAGTCTCTTGGCCCCTGGAGCTCCAGACTTACTGAGAGCCACATGTCACAACTCAGTGACTAAGTAAACCCTGAAATGCCATAAGTGAATATTTTGACTTTATAAATGTCTTTTGCTAACAGATACCAGGCAGACTGGCCCATGGCCATTTCTATGACATCTTTGCCCTTTCAAGACAGATTCCCAAAGTTAGAAAGCAAAGTTGTTAGATGGTATCTGAGACCAACCCCTTCCCATCACTGTGATTAGAACCAAATTCAGTGCTCTGAACACAGTGGCCTGTCAAAGGTGAAGCGTGTAGTTGGGACAATGTTGGGTCTTGGGAAATAAAGATGGAAGTTATCTGAAACATCCTAACTCACTCCTCTTAACTCCGGATAAGGGCTGTTTTCTCATTTATCCAGAGGATGAACCCATTCAGATAGAGTTTGAAGTTAAAGAATTCATTTCATTATATTTACCTTGTGGTATCTTTTCAATGTACTCAGTTCGGAGCAATATCTCTGGGTTACTTTCTCCTTCCAGCAAGGCCCTGCAAATATGATTTAAAAAGTGAAGCTGTCAGGAAATAGAGCAGGAGGTGTCTCTATAAGACACAGTTACACTGTTTGGTCAAGGACCTCATTGTCATGGGGTCATGTTATAGGACTTGTGCCTGAAGCCCACCTCAGGAGACCTGGCTGGAGAGAGCATCTCAGCAACTCTTCTAGAAAAGTCAATCTTTTCTAGAAAGTTCTTCCAAATCCTGGGCAAGGAATAGGAAGAAACAGAGAGAGGGGCCCAGGCTGGAGGTCAGGGTCTGACTTTTTTGGTAGGACTTGTGAGAGGCATATTGGCCAACAGAGAGGGCCCCCAAAACAATTACATTCCCTCCAGGGTTGTTCTGGAGTCAGAGTCTGCAGAGGCTTGACAAGCAGGGGAGGGAAGGTCCCCATAATGTTCCTGTGGTCTTCAAACTGATCCCATGGAGACAACTTAGAGTCTGGGGTGGGGTGGAGGTGAGAAGCAAGATGTGAGGCAGACAGGAAGAGGAAAAAAGGTAGGACAAACTACCTTCTTCCCCTCCCCTCTCAACCTCCTCAACTTCACCCCACCCTGGGGCTTCATTTCATCCAGAGATGCATCCCATTAGTCCTTCAATATGATGATGACCAGCTAGCTTACTGCTTGGTCACATCTGGCTCCAAAAGTCTAGAACTACGCCGTCTTCATCAAGTTATTAGTCATGATCCTACACCTCGAACCCTGGGGTGAAGGAGAAAGCAGATACACCCAGGGTGTCTCCGGTGGGCTAGTGCATTGGGGGTAGGGTAGGAGAAGGGAGGAGGGGGCATCACTCAGAGAGACCCCCAGATGCCCACTCTGCGGGCACAACAGTTGCTTAGTTACTCAGCAACATGTGAAATCACTAACTCCAGTTCCAAGAAATACACTGCATGTGGCAAAGGGCAGTGAGCAGCAGAACCCGCCTGGGAGTCCTGAGATCACCACCGGGAGCTGGGCACTGAAACTGGGCAGCAAACCCAAGGAGGGACGCCAGGTCCAGGCAGGGGTTCAGCGGCTCAGGCAAAGTGGCACCAAGTCCTGTTTCCACTGACTCACGGGTGGTGGTTCCCACCAAGGGGAGGACAGCTAGAAGCTAGTGGGAGGCAAAGGAGGACCTCTTCTGAGGAAAACAGCAGAGCAGTGGTGAGGGGGCGTGCTGGAGGCGCTGGGCGTTGGCCCAGAAAGCTGGCTGAAGGGCGTGCCTCGGGAGGTGCTGAAGACAAGGTCAGCATCAGGCCCAGCTCTTCCCCTTGGGATGAAAGCCAAGAAACTGGATACCAGCCCTTTAATCACCCTCATGACCAAGCATTTTAGGCTCCAGCAACACAAATAGCTCCCAGCCCTGAGAAAACCCCAAGGTCTGCATTTAGAACAGGCAGCGTTCAGCATACAAGAGGGGTTCACCCCAGGCTTGGAGCAGCAGAAGAGGGGGCTTCCTGAAGCTTAGGGGGTCAGCATGGGGCCCGGGGAGAGTGTCCAGTCTATTTCAGACGTCCCTCGGCCTTGAGTGCCACCGGCCTTCTCACTACAGTGACTGAGTGGGAACAGCGGTGCTTGTGAGGACTTGTAGCAGAGAACTCAGAGGGGCAGAGGGTTCAGGGGGAAGGGCGGTATTCCCTCGCCCCCTCAAAGGAGACTGGCATTGTTCCTCTCTTCAGGGAAATTCAATTCATCACCAAATCTTGTCTGCATTCAGGAGCCTGAGGCAGGTGCTGGGGTACATGAGAGGGAGCAGCCAGCCTCTGAGGGGCTTTCGTGGGAGGTGCAGACCTTCACTGGCCCTGGCTGAAGGGAGCACCATGCTGCACAGACCCTCCTGTCTGTCCTCCCAGAGACCCCACGTGCTGGGCCCATAGCACCACCCAGTTCTGTAGCTGAGCAGACAGGGCAGAGGCCAAGCGGACTGGCCTGAGGTATGGAGCTCACCTGCACAGGGAGTGGCAGGGTCCCGGCGCAGGGAGGGAGGAGGCAGCATGGAGACTGGCAAGGAATCGGACTGCCTGAGCCCTCACCTGTGCATCGGCCTCGACACTGCCCTGCGAGGCCAGAACAGGCATCTTGCACATATGCTGCAGCCAGACCTCCAACCCTGACTAAGGAAAGTCAGGTCAGCATCTCTGGGTGGCTCCATCGAAGGTCCTGCAGGGCTCACCCCCATACAAGGAAGCTTCTCATGGGGAAGGACTCAGTCCCACATCCTCACATCCTTCTTGGTGACCAGCTCCCAGGTGGCTGGGTCACCGCATCCATGTGGGTGCCCGCGACAGGGTCCTGGAGGCGCGGGCAACTAGCCCGGTATTCACACAGCCCCCCATGGCACACCACATCTCCCGCCAGCAGACGGCTCACAAGACGCCTGGCAGAGGCATAAACAAAACCCCTGTCAAAGCAGCAGAGGCAGGATTTTCAACAGACACCAAGGATGCGGGCTTCCAATTTGCCGTGATTCCGAATTGTGGTAAAGAAATGTATTTTTCAAGGGACCGACTGACACCACTTTAAGAAATGGGTTGAGCATTAGCTGGTGATTTGGAGGGCAGTGAAGGAAACTCCCAGCCCTGGTGACTGAGAAATGCCAGCTCCCTGAATCACGGGCTATTAGTGCTCATTCCGTATAGTGCCACAGGCCGGCAGCCTTGCAAGCAGGAAAACAAGCCAAATGTGCGGGAAAGCCTGGCTCCTGTGCCCGTTAAGGAGCCCAAGACAAGCCACAGGGCAGATGCCAGCTCTAATGCAGCCTCTGGCCACGCGCCAGGCCCCAGCAGACCACCGGCCTCGTCCTGACCAAGCCTTGGGGTTCTCCGTCCGGGAGAGGTTATCCTAGCAGAATTCCAGGGCCTCGCTGCCGTTTCCACATCAGGGCCAGGCTGCTGGACTGCACATCCAGTCCACAGGGACACGGGGATGGGGCAAACCTGGGAAAAGCACAGGAGGGAGCAGGGAGGGTGCCTCGGCCACCTCACTGTGCACCCCTGAAGGGGGGGGTGCATGGCCCCCCAGACTCAGGACTGGAAGGGGACACAGGGGCAAGGGGGGCAAAGGTGCGAGAGGGCAGAATTCCACTCAGAGGCCAAGGAGCATCAGGGCTCTGAATCAGGGTCTGTCCCAAGTCGCTGGCCGGTGTGATCACGAGACCTGCAGGCAATCTCCAGTCACCCTCCTCCACCCATCCTCAGAATCAAGTCACATCCTGAAAGCCTGCTGCCCATCTGTAAAGATCAGAGAGCGCTGGAGAAAGAGAAGGAGGGTCAGGGGTAAAGGCCCCGCCCAAAGAGGAGTATGAGAGCCTGTCCTTATGAGCGCAGCAGCACAGAGAATGGACCAAGTGCCCC
>PVHY01007895.1:26495-64798 GCA_004024945.1 Uropsilus gracilis | reverse complement strand
AAAAAAAATAAATAAAATAAAACAACAACAAAAAACTACACACACACTTACCACATATCGGAAGAGAACAACAGGTCAAACAACCAACAACTAAACATCAACTTAACCAAACAACAATTTGCTGAAAAATGGGAGGAGTGACTGAAGGGGGGATACAGAAGGGGGATATGGAGGGAGGAGGAAGGGGGATACAGAGGAGGGGATAAAGGAGGGAGGAGGAGGGATCAATTAATTCACAATTCTGACAAATCAATAAAATGAATAAAAAAAACAATTAAATATCACCTTATACCTGTCAGCGTAGCTATTAAAAAAATAAAGGACAATATATGCCTGCAAAGATATGGAAAAGAAGGAACCCATTTACACTGCTGGTGGAAATGCAAAATGATACAGCTACTATGAAAAAGAAAACAGAGGGTTCCCCCAAAAAATTAAAAATAAAATAATATCAAAAAAAAAAAAAAAACCAAACCCTAATCTATAATTTTAGCACATCAAGCTTGCGCAATATTCAACTTTCAAAGAAGTGAAAAGTTAAATCTGTGCACATCTGTTAAAACACGCACACCTTGGGATGTCAAATATCAGCTGCCATTAGCAAAAGCCCTTCTGTTCAAAGATTTCCTTCGTGGAGAAACAAGCACTCAGTAAATAATTTTTTTTGGACACTAGGTCTCGCAATTTTTGCCTGTGGAACCGCAGGCTCACGTTGCCTGGGGTACCGCAGACTCAAGCAATCCCCAGCCTCAGCTTCCCAGGTAGCTGGGATTACAGGCGCACACCACCATTCCCAACTATTTTTTGGGGACTAGGTTTTGCTACGTGCCCCCCGGCCAGACTCAAACCGTGATCCCTGGCCCTGGCCATGGCTTCCTAGCCTGTCACTTACAGGCATGTGCCACCATGCCCGGCCTTAAAGAATATTTTTACCATCTTATTTGAACAAATTCTCTCTTCCCAAGGCACATGATAGAGAGCACACTGTCATGGCATTGATTTTATTATCATTACTTCCTAGGGCAGGTAATAGTGTTTTCCTTCTCCCGCAGATCACCCGGTAGAAGTTTCCACAAGGAGTCACATCCCACTCAAAACAACAGCAGAATTGTGCCTTTGCTGTCTGGTTCCTGGAAGCTAGATTGAATCAGCCTCAGGCTCATGATGGCCGTCATCACAACCCCCAGAAAATGCCTGCTACCACTTACCAGATTTAGGTACAGCTTTACCTTTAAAAAAAAAAAAAGTTCTTGGATACATTCTGTTGCCTTTGGGGCCATGGGCTTCTGGGCAAGCAGGTAGCATATGTGAAATGAAGGCATTTGGGAAGCTCTACTGCCCCACACCAGTTGCCCAACCTTGGGGACAGAAGACGCTCTCATTTCCAATCGTGGCTCACCAGGAAAAGGGGAGGAAAGGTATGGGCTGTGTCCTTGGTGAGGGCAAGTCTGCCTTCCAGTGCATCCTCCCTGATGCTGTTCTCCGCAACATTACAGTCCCCATTTGATCCCTCCCCTCCACGCTCTTCAAGTGCAGCTATTGAGTTGAAAACAGTCGTGTCATAGGTCCAGGATCTGGAACTGCCTGAGAGACAGCCATATCAGGGATTGTTCTGGAAGACAGGCTGTGTCAGCTTCACTTGCTAACGGCTGAGGCAGCATACGCCTTTGTACAACTTGACGTCCTAGAAAATATTCAAGCCACTTGACATGGCCATTATTGGACCAAAAAACTTTATGAAAATATTCCCTGACTTAAAGGAAAAGATGTATGTAAACATTGCCTAGAGATCAGCGGAGACCCTGCAGCCTGTTGTCTTTTCCCCATCTCGTGGCTTTACGTGTTCAGCGTCTTGGGGAAGTGTCACTCAGTCTGTTTTTTTCTTAACAGAGTTCAGTGGCTTCTTAATGTCAGCTTGAGTTTGTGGCTTGAGTGGCAGAAACAGTATTATCAGGAGACTTATGATGTGTAAATAGAAGTACATGGACCTAGGAATAAAAACACAAACAGTTACCCGGCACTAAGACATAAGGGGAAATGGCACATGAGTGATGTATCTGTTTTCAGGCTAGTCTGTTCCCCATCACCAGTCTCCCTTTGTGGGAACGCAGGCCAGGGATGAGCCGGAACTGCAGGGCAGACTCAGTCAGTCCGATGCCAGCCAGAAATCCTATGCAGCCTGGGTACCAAACCCAAACGCTGAAACTGTTCACACAAGCACAGCCAACACTGACCAGCGCTGCCATTCCAATCAAGGGGGTGGGGGCCTGGGTCACTGGAGTCAGAAGAATCCAGATTTTGAAAACCTACTGGCTCTGAAAAGCACTCTCATCCAGACTATACTGAGTTTTGCTTATGCAGTTTTAACAGCTAAGTACGAAGCACAGTACGTCGGGCCCATCAGCAGGTGCATGTGACCAGTCGCCTCCACACTGCTGTCCTAGAGCCTCTAGAAACACTATGCCAAGCCTTTCTCTGGGTCTTTTTGATGATCAAAAAGGGCAATGTTAAAGAGAGGGGAACCTATACTGATTTATATAGTAAATGTGATCCCACATTAGATTGTCATTAATTGAAATTTATTAGTTAATACAATGGTAGAAATGCCAGCTTCACCCTAAACATAGGGGCTTTGTTTTTTAAATAATCTAGATTGCTGAAATAAATACACCTGAATGATCTGGATTGAAAATTATTTGGTTATTCCTCTAGGTTCTAGGAATGAACGCATTAATTGGTTAAATGCAGGTTATCACAGATCACCTTGTAGATCCCTACTCAGTAATTTTTCTTCTAAAAATAGCCTCTCCTAAGGAAATTTTCAGTGAGTGCATCACCAGACTTGTTCGACAAATCTCCAGTCTAACATTTACTTGCTGTTTGTGTTTCTGAAATGACTCACCCTCTCCGAGTCTTCCCATGAAAAACAGAGAAACTGACATCTACCCACTCTTCACTTTGAAGTTTGCATTCTGCCTACCTCATTTCTCAGGTTCTGTGCAGGAAGGCATTTCCCCAGTGGACTGTTCTTGATGGTCCCTAGTTCTGTGGGTGCACTGACAAGGTGCTCCCCCTCACCCACTTCCCTCAAGTGCCACCTCTTCCACAAGCTGCGCCTATGCCCATGCTGACTCACACCTTTTACTGCACTGGTAAAACAAAACCCTATCAGTCATTACCTGTTTCTTCCATCAAACTCTCAGCTTTCATGGGAGCAGAAGTGATTTCTATATTTTGCTCAACATTCTATCCACAACTTTCAGCACAGTTCCCAGCATGCGATAGGTATCAACCCAATCGTTTCTACTATAGCTTGTTACAAAAGTTCCTGAAAAGCCAAGCATTTGATGAAAAATAATTAGCACCTGACAATCTGCTGGGGCTAGAGGCTGCCTCAGGTAACACAGATGACAAGGACAGGATGCATGGGACATGGGCACAGAGGAGCAGACCCAGTGGAGAGTCCCACAGTGTGGGCCTGTGCATGACACTCAGAAGGGGGAGACCTTGAGGAAGCACATGGCCCCATTCTATCAAGTTGGGGTGGCTGCTTCCTCTGTTCCTGCTAAACTGAGGGCCTTTCTGCTGGAAAGTATAGTTCTCTCCCCACTATTCTGAAATCCCTGTCTAGAAACTTTCGTGGATACTCCCGCTCAACTTCCACGTCGTACATAGTGTAATTCCCATGAGCTGTTATTACAGAAAAAGATGTTAAGGATGGGTGTAGACAACTTCCCTAAACTCTTTTCCTAGAACTTAAAAAAAAATCCTACTTGTAGTATATTTAGCACATACCTCTGTTAAGTAGTTAAAAAGTTTCTTTAATCATTCCTGACTGGCACCTCAACTGACGCTAACCCCACTGACAAAGCAGGCATGCTGGCATCATTCCTAAGTTACTGGCTGACCATCGCTATGCTCCAAAGTTAACCTACAAAAGCCCATGCAAACTATTCTATCTTACAAGTTGACATGTAGGGAGGAGAGGCCAGGCTCCAGGCTGGGCCCCTTGCTATCTGCTTCATTCTAACAAAGGTGCTTTCCAGTGGATTCCATTCTTAGCCTTGTTTTACAGAGGAGGAAAACACTGGCTAATCATTTACAGAGGTCAGACAACTAGTTCTCAAAACCATGTCCTCCACCACTTTGCAGTACTGGAAAAATAGGTCAGAGCCAAGTCATAAAAACATGCACAAACAGATGTACGGTTGTTCACAAGCACTGGTGTTTGGACACAAGGCCCTGACACCCTTTCCTGAGAGACTGTTGTCTCGGGTGTGAACCTCATTCTCAACCTAAAATCAAACTCCACATGCAACTTGCCACATCCATCGCCCACAGGCACCCAAAAGAAATGCCATCTCATGGGGGTGTTCAGCACCGTCATCAGCCTACCACTCCAGGGGGCAGCACCCAGTTCCTGCCTGTCCTCCAGATGTCCAGTTTCCAACCCAGCCTAGCCATGAGGAGAGGCAAGGGCAGCAGACCGCCTCTGAGCCTGTCCATCCACATGTATCCTTAAAGCTGCTACCAAAACTTCCTTCCTCACATCACTGACGGCTGACGGGACTGCCATCAACTCTGCGTCTCCTCTGGGACTCCCATTCCCTCCTGGACATGTCCCTCCAGGCACATGCACACTGAAACCTGGCTTAGAAATTCTTGTTTGCCAACCCCTGAGCCAAACATACTGAAAACAATCGACAAAAGGGCAACTGAGAACACAACAACTTACTTGTACAAACTGATGGTCGGTTCAACTGCCAACATGACAAAGGGCGCGACCGTGTAAGAAACAGCCAGCTGCGTGGCGACCCAAGTAGCCATGTCATAAACTGCTTTGAGGACTTTGGAAGACAGGAAGTAATGTCTGCAGTTGTTCCTCACCTGCAGACCAGGAAGGCAAAGGGAAGAGGGAAGAAACATAAAACCACCTTTATTTGAGGCATGGAGGTAGGCTAGCTCTACAAAATACCAACCACAAGGGTTCTATTTTCAACAAAAAAAATACCACTGTGGTTAATTTTTAAAAAAAAAAATCATAAATCACTGTAGAAATATTTTAAAAGCACTAAACAAAAATTTTGACTTTAATATCTCCCAGAGAAAAGCACCCTTTTCAAATGTGATCTGTGTCTTTTCTAAGCCTTTTCTATGCATATATATATATATAATCTTCCCATTGGACACCAATATATTTTAACCTATTTTGTCAGTAATATACCATGAATTTTTTCCACATCTGTACATATTAATAAAAGTTTAAGTTACTAGGAGAAAAGTCTGCTTCTCTTCTACCCTCTGCTACTGTAAACAATTACGGGATGTACACCCTTGGAGATAAATTTCTATACTGTTTCTACTTCCTTTGAATAACAGAAGCCCAATATTACTAAAGTAGCTCCCACCTAATGGCTGCTGCCTGTACACCAAGACTGAATGAATGCTTTACAGGTATCTCTGCTGAGTCTCCCAATAAAACTATTAAATTTAAGTCTCACTGTACCCATTTTACAGAAGAGTAAACTGAGGTAATTCTTTGAAATGGAAAGTGCTGGATCATTTGTAGGTTATTTGACACATGTGACTAGATTTGCCTTCAAAAAGATACCTCATTTCCAGATTCCAAACCCAGGGTTGGTGGGCAATCTAATGACTCATCAGCAGAGTCCAGGGAATTTCCAACTGGTGAACAGCCGGAGGTATGAGGAACTCTGGGCCCCTTTCATGTATATCGGTGAGCAAGAGCCAAATAGGAAGCACATGAGAACTCTAATGGTATGCTTTCCCAGGTCCCAGACTCCTGCCAACAATTTAATTTCGTTCACTTTTCAGGAAAAAAAATGAGGATACTATTCTATGCACCTTTTCTTTCATCCGCCAATTTTTTTATAAAAGGTGTTTCCAAGCTACCTGTCAGATAACAGAAAATAAACATATATTGGTCTCTGCTCCCAGTTCCTGATTCAGATCCCCTAAAACCTTTATGACTTCCTAGGTGATAAGAACACAAGAGCATAGTTTGTTTCAGTCCTTGGCCTTTGACCTGGATCCTGACACACAGCTCTAAGCCCTTGGGATTCTCTGGGTGACAGCAGTGTCTCTGTTCTGATGAGGTGACTCTGGGTATGTTCTGGGCTACGCTGGTCACCAGGAAGATGAAGTAGCCCCGATCACAGCCTGGAATTTCCAGTCCCATCCCCCATTCTCCAGACAGGGCAGAGGGCCTGGACAAGGAGTTACTGATTATGCCTCCACAAAATCTCAAAAGTACAGGGCTCAGAAAATTTTCAGGCTGGTGGACATGTGAGGGTGCCAACAGGGTATGTGCCTGCCCTCCACCTCGCTTGGGGTATCCCTCTGTACCTGGAGCGTCCACGGTAGCCATTACCATGGTATTTTATCAAATACTTTAATTGGATTTTGCACATGACTTAAAGCCAATAAGTCGAAAACAAAGGTGACTACCTGGACTTGTGATTGGCATCTGAAGGGGAGTGGGTGAAGACTTACGGGACCGAGCCTTCCAGCCGGTCCATGGGGCATCTCTAGACAGACAGCATCAGAACTGAGCTGAATGGTAAGACACCCAAGTGGTGTGGCAGAAAATCTCCCACACATCGGAGGTTAGAGATGTTCTTTCTAAGCTCCAGTCCAAAGGCAGGTTTTATGTAAATTAGTGCTTCTAAACCAGATTAGATTACAAACTAAAGACATTTTGAGGAGTAATATTC
This sequence comes from Uropsilus gracilis, assembly GCA_004024945.1. Classification (NCBI taxonomy): domain Eukaryota; kingdom Metazoa; phylum Chordata; class Mammalia; order Eulipotyphla; family Talpidae; genus Uropsilus; species Uropsilus gracilis. The sequence continues at coordinate 58,064 of PVHY01007895.1, read as the reverse complement.
TAAACATTATCAAAATTTTGACCTTTGTCTTTGTTCTGGTTCTCTGCTCTTTAATTTTCTTTCATAATTTCATTCACTTTTCAGGAAAAAAAATGAGGATACTATTCTATGCAGCCTTTCTTTCATCCCCCAAATTTTTTATGAAAGGTGTTTCCAAGCTACCTGTCAGATAACAGAAAATAAACTATATTGGTCTCTGATGGGGAGAAGAAAAAATGTCTCCCCTGTATTTTGCATATAAGATCTTTACAATAAACACTTCACAGCGGACTTTTGAACACATATTTGGACTGTGTGAGTCCATGTAGATGCAGATTTTCTTGGACACTATTGATACCGTATGGTAACTATAAGTGTATTTTCTCTTCTGATGTTAACATTTTCTTTACCGTTAGTCTTAAGAATTCAGTATGTAATACACAAAACACACAAGCTATGTGCTCGCCAACTCTGTTCGGATAGCTAGCAGCAGCAGCAAGCTATTAGTGTGTATGTTTTGGGGGAACTCCAAAATTATATGCAGGTTTTCAGCCACATGGGGGCCAGTACCCCTTACCCCTGGTGGTGTTCCAGGGTTAACTGTATTTTAAAAGTGTATTGATCCCTATGGGTAGCCATCAGCTATCCACACTATTCATACTCTGTTCATAGAGTTCAGCAAAACTTTATTTAAATAAAATAGAAATTCTCTGGAGGAGGGACTCATGTCTTGGGCTAAGGTTACCAAGTGCAGAGAACACTGACACACAGTAGGGTTCTTGTAACATTTATAGGCTAATTAAGAAGTGGACAATTACATAGACTGGACCTCCTAAGTTTATGTCCAAAATAGATTTCAAAAGACATTAAAAATTCTTGATATCTAAATAAAGCAGGCCACAGTCCTTATCAAAGATTAAAATTCAATCAAATACAATTATAGATATTTCCCTGAAAACAGTTTTTAGAGGAAATAATGACACTGGATTGTGATGGGACACCATAAGTTTAAATGCATAGGGGAAGCCAAATTTAAAGTACCTGACAGTTTCTACTTTATTCAACTCTGCCTTTAATAAGTTACCCCACTAAGTAGACAAGACTGACTTATAATATTTCAGGCCATTAATTTTTTTGAAATCAAAAACTGCTCGTGCCTAATCAAATACTAAATTATTTCAGTGAGACACTTTGAATTGTGATAACTTGCATGCATGTTCCTCACAGTCTCTGAGGTATATGTTCATCCTTTATTATCCTGCTCTACAAATAAGCAAATCTGAGGGCAAATCTGAGGAACAGTCTAAAACCAACTGAAGACTACCCATGAAATCTAAAGAAGTGAATTTTTATTTTTCACAGAATTCGACACAAACTAATTTATTAAATGATCAGATAAAAGTGACTAGAGTAATTTCTATCACAACACAGCTCCTGAGGCTTCAATTTTACTACTCAGTGAATTATTTTGAGGTTTAGGATAATGAACTGAGAAACAGGGCAATAGCAAAATTAGAGCCTACAGAAGCCCCCCATTAATTATTACCATCTGTAATTAGGTGACTGTATGTTTACAGCCTTCAGTGACTAAAAATGTTCTATCTCAATGTACTAAAACATGGCTGCTAAAATTCCTTTTGTTTTTACAAACACCCTCTAATACATAAATAAAATGGTGAACTGTTTTACGACCACAAGTTCCTATAGATTGAAGTGTTTCTCTAATGAGAAGACATTGGATGTTTTAAAAATACCACCCTCACTTTCTCTACCCCTACTCCCACTGGGTCCTAAAACACAAGCTTACAGATGGCTAATGAGGAGACCCTATGATTCAAGAGAGCTTACCGTTCTGGCCGCTAGTGTGACGAGGATTCCAGTTAAGAAGGTAAAGTAGTATCCAGGGTAGACACCATGCCACAAGGCAGACAGGATGAAGGTCAGCACCGTGGGGTACCAGGGAACCCTCTCATAGCATACTCTGGGGAAGAGAAAGGTTCAGTGAGCCACACACCTCTTTTTGGATGAGAGTTTGCAGACACCATCCACTTCACGGGTGGCAGGCCTGCCTGCCTGTCTCCAGGGACTCACAAATCAACCCAAGCAGTCTGAAAGCTAGCTTGCTGCATGCACACCACCAGAGAGACAATTCACAGTGCAGCCTTTTGGGGGAGATACCACTAAGTGAAATGGGCTGCAAAAGACAAAGTCCAGTGAAAATCCAAGTGGTCATTTTCTACCCAGGATGAGTTCAGGCCTTATAGACACCTCTTCTACCAATGGCTTGATCTACCAAGAGCCCTTGTGGAGGAGTGCTGCTGGCCCCTGCAATTCTGTCAGGTCTTTGGAAGTGGATTTAGGCACCATCAAACTGTCAACACTGAGATGCCTCACACTCACTTGGCATTCTCCAGCATTAAATCAGTGTTGGTTACACAATCACTTCCGTCCTCACAGTGTTCACTGGATTTCCACCCATAGATTTGCCTCAAAGAGTAATATTGTGAGGAACTAGAAATTTTCCACAACAATCCTCAAGATTTTTGACTTCTTCTTGGTTTATTAAAATAAAGTGATACTCTGCCCCAAATCCAGTCTACAAACTTCCAATGGCACTGCAGGAAGCTCCCTCCATGGTTGATAATGTGAGAGGACCCAAATAAGTAATAGAGTTTCAAACAGTAAACCCCATCCAGCATTGACAAAAGTAACAGTTGTCAAACTAAGGATTATGGTTCCCTCTTCAAAGGAAGAAGGAATGACTTTTGGGTTTCCTTATTCCATAGGAGTGAGGAACCCAAGTAATGTTTCTCTTTGAAATGAGTACTTAGGGTACGTATCTTTTCTTAGGTGGCATCTTATCTTTTTTAATTTTTAATGAGGTAACACTGGTTTATAGGTTTCCGGGAGCAACCTGACCGATGCACACACTACATCAAAGTCCCCAGAAAAAGTGTAGATTTCTTCCACCAACATACACCCAAACCCTTTCCAGTAGCCACCATTCTGTCTTCTATATCTAACGTTTTAGTTTTGTTTATTCATTTGTTTTGTTTCTTCTCTGTATCTTTTCTGCACAAACACAATATTTCATTGCCTAAAATGATTTTTTTTAAGTATTTCCTTTTCGTATTTTATGTGCACATGTCCGTTACGTTAACTTAAAATATAAACTTCTAATGGGGCTTATAGGATTGTCTCTATGGGGGTTCCTCAACATACAGACAACAAGGTGTATGCTAATATCATTTGCAAAATTAACAAGTGCAGTTTCAAAAACTGTGTGTTTAGATCAATTTTCAGAAAAATACTGTATGAGCTTACTTTGGAGGAATTTCTGTATCTGATCTCTTCTTTTGTCCCAATGTTTTGACTTATAAAAAAATACCACCCTCTCATCAAAACTAGTAGAATCAACAGCTTCTATGTTTAGCAACCCCCGTCTCTTCCTCTACTAAATGATAGGAATATCCATAGCTAGAGTTTGCTGCTTCAAGGAGAGCATATTATTAGTTCCATTATAGGTAAGGTTTCTAATTTTAGAATGTGTGGGCAAACAAAAGGTCAGAAAAATATCAACTATTAAAAATACAAAGTGGAAAAATATAAACATCAGGGCACCATCATGCTGTAATGCTAGGGACAAACACGACCATCATTGGGATTCAATGTGAACGCTGACCCTCCCTGACATCTGAGAATGAGTCTCAGCTAGTGGAGGCCCCACAGCAGAGAGAGTGAGAGCCTGACGCTGGAGATAGACTATCTGGCCTCAGGCCTATTACTTATTAGCTGTGTGACTTTGAACAAATACAGAGCCTCTCTGTGTTTCACTGTCCTCATCTGTAAAATGGGGATAATAACAATGAACAACTCACGGCATTGATCTGAGGATTCACTGAGCACAGTAGACAGAAATGCCAGGTTTGGTGCTTGGTATGTTAAAATAAATACTACATTGTGTTCTTCTCACATGACTGTATTTCTATGTTTTCATTTATAAGGCAGAGCTATTAATATAAAACAGAAGCATTACTACTGCAGACGAGTGCTGTTTATCTAAACATATCCCAGTGCCATGAGTAATGGGCTCATTTTTGGTTTTCTTACCGCTTCAGCCAAGTAGCTGTCTGAATATTCCAGTTTTCTAAGTATATTTTGAAACTTGTGGCAGTCTAGAAAGAAGAAAATAACACCTATCATTAACTTTAAAAATACCCCAAGTAAAGCAAAGTCCTCCCCAGAATTTCCCTGGCAGCAGAAGTGCTATTTCAATAGGGACTGTTCTATCAAGAGCAGATCGGCTGTTTGTGGTACACAGGAAAATTTTCTAGTATGCAGAAGATTTACTTTCAACCCAAACTTGGCTTACAAAGTCTCCATGTTTCTCAAAATTTATTTTCAAATTATAGGAAAACTGAAGGAATATTTTGCGGGTTTTCTTCCACTCTGGTTTGAAAAAAAATTTTTTTCAGTCATCTAAATTCTAAAACTAAATACACTGAAGGGGGGATTTTCCACAGGAAAAGTTTAATCATGTGAATATAGTGCCTTCATGGAAAGAGCTTGAATTTAATTATCTTTCACTCTGCAGTACTCTATAAACTAGGTCAGTCTTGTGATGTTTCCCTACAAATATCTGTGCAGATTTACCTCCAACTTTATCTAGAATAGTAAGAGATTTTATGCTTGAAAAGGTCACAATACAGAAAAGAAACCAAAGAAATATCACCCAACTGCCAATGACGCAGGTAAATCACCACAGAGGAGACACTTGGTATAATTAGCCATCAAGTAGGGTTTCCCCATTAAAATTTAAAAAAAAAATTGTTATCAAAGGTTGGTGGCAGAAAGCATGGAACTCAAGAACCAGAAGTCAAAGGGAGCTGCAAAAGCAAGTAGCACTTTTAATGCTTCACAAAGAAACCATTAAATTTCTACATAGGTTACACATTTCCCAGTCAACTTAGTAGCATATATTTGGGAGGATGAAAAAGAAAGAGGGAGGGAGGGAAATGATGGGTGATTGATTGTCTGTATTATAAGTCTTTATTTCTGAACTCTAAACAGTTTAATTTATCCACACCTTCTAAAGCTAATAGAATACTAAATGCACTTCCAGACATCTTAACAAAATCAAAACTTCTTTAGTTTTCTTTACCAACATCTACCTCAACACCACTGAAAACACAAACTTTTTCCTTCTGGTTTCCTTTTATAATAAATACACAGATGACTAAGCCTTGACCCTGAACACACACCCACAATGACAGGACTGTCCCTTCAGCATCCAACTGAAGGGGACAAGTACAGTCAAAGTCAAGGGCTGGAGTCACCCTCAAGGACATTTACTCCACCCCTCCAAGGCAGCCCAAGTGTTCTGAGAGAGAGATGAATACTAGTGAGTAAAGGAAGGAAAATCGTAACATGCCCTGGATACCATGTACACAGAAAAAGAGAAGCATGTCAACGATGTACAAGCTGGAGAAAAGGTGGTTCCGGAGGTTGGAGCTTGCCCACTGAAGATGAAGAGGCACCTCAATGAAGAAGATGGAAGACATTCCACCTTTTGGCAGTTTCTACTTCATATGGTACAGGTGGTCATTCTCCCCACCTTGGCTTCCCTTCTACCCAAACTCTCCTAGGGCACTCTGTTCACCCCAAGGTACATGGAAAAACTGAAACATCAACAAAAAACATGAGTCAGTGAAAGAACCAACATTTGAATCTGTGCCCTTACAGCAACGGGCTCAGGCGAAGAGGGTCTAAGACTGGTGGTCCCATAGCTGACCATACCAGGGACTCCAAGGAGGATGGGGCACCGAAGAGATCACCTCTGAGAATGAAGATGTAGCAAGAACAGTGGTCCAAGAAAAAGCCAGCAAAAGAGAAAAGCTTCCTCTGAAAAGCAAATACATGTGAAATATTTCCAGAGGAACCACAGAAAAACTGAAATCTATATACAGGGGCTTCCTGTCTGTGTTCTTGACAGAAGAAGAACATGAGCAAGAGAAAATGATATCTGTACTTTCTAGCTGAAAGCACAAGAATGTAAACAACAGAAAGATTTTCCTGGCTCTTTTTCAGGGTTTTTTGTTTGTTTCATTATTCCTTGGGCCATTAAAGCTATCAATAAAGTAGGTATCTTTTTTTTTAAAAAAAAAAAAAAGGGAAAAATATTTCAAAATGCAAAATATCCAGGAGGCAGCTGTCCCTCAGGCATGATGATGAGCTTTCATGGGTACCACACAAAACAAACCATTAGCTTCAGAAACTATGAATTGTGATTCAAAAGCATTATCGACTCACCTCAATTTTCCAGATGTTTAGGTTAGAAAGCAGATCCCAACAGAAATTTCCATTCTTATCCACGCCGCTGAACCCAAAACCAGCTGCATTATTCACTGCATCAGCTATGGTTTTTAAAACAACACATTAGGATTTGGAATAAAAGTCACATTCCTGCTATGAAAGATACTAAATATCTGTGCAGTTTTGAGATTGAGAGATGCACCGTGGCTTCTTTGATAAAGAAATCCAAAAGATGTGAAGAACTAAAGTGCTGTTATAAATCAGAGAAACAAATTCAGCTGTTAAGTGACCTTGATCTCATTCATTCTTTCTTTGTTCATTAGCATTTAGGGAGCATCTGCTTAATTAAGAAGGTACAAGATGTTCACAGAATGCAAAAATGAGAATAAAAGAGAAATAAAGGGTCAAAACTAAAAGACAGATAGCTTTAGTGATCAACCTGAGGAGAAGGGAGATAACAAAACAAGCTCAGAAGCAAAGAATAGAAGAAACAGAGGACTCCACAGAGATTCACAAGCTGTGATTAAAGATGGTGGAACATTACTTGATAGACAGCGGTAAACCAGAGAGAGGACCAGCTCAAAAGAAAATTAGAGCTCATTCTGGATGGTAAGTAGGATACGCCAGCGGGGTATAGGTTGGGGCTGCCAAGGAACAGAGAGGAAAGTTTAGAATTCAAGAAAAAGAATAGAGCTAGAGATGTCAATTGGGACCAGCTACCAAAGCCAACCCCATAAAGTCAGTCTAAAAGCTCGTTTCCATATTTCCTTCACATCTCTAAACCTGAAGAAATGTCGTTCTGTAGTATTACATATCTAAGTCTTTAATGAATGTTTTGTGATCAAATAGATGAGTCAACATTTTATTGATTGAAGTCAGTGTTTTATTATGATAACCAAGAGGCTAATTTTTTTTTTCACTTATCTAAAGTTAACTCTACTTGAATATTTTCTTTAAAAACTGAATCAAATGAAGTCTCAGCACTGTTTGATCTTCATCTTCCTCATAGCTCCAGTCATTCTTTTTTGTCAAGAGTTCAACTCACGATGGGCTTGGAAGACCTTCTCTCAATAAGAAGATTCAATCCTGCCATTTATAACAACTGGGATGGACCTTGAGGGTATTATTCCAAGTGAATTATGTCAGACACACCATATGATATCACTCCTTGTGGAACATAAGGGAAGTAAATGAACCAACAAAACAAAAATAAAATCTTAGAGAGAACAGACTATTGGTCACCAAAAGACAAAGGGGTTGAGAGATCAGTGAAACAGGTAAGGGGATAGATTCTACAGTGGTGTGTGAACATTGGGCTTTTGGTGGTGATTGTGATAAGGTATATACAAAGCCTGAATTATAATGGTATGCATTTGACACTTAGTAATGTTTACAAACCAACGTTACTTCAATCTAAACACTTAAGAATATCAAACAACCTGTTCTATGACTTTCACTCTTAGCATCACTGATGGTTTAATATTGCTTATCTCGTGCACAACCTCATTATAAAATGATCTGGTTTCTTTAGGGGAAAGGATGAAAAGTATTGATTTCTGCTATGTCATTCTCCCAATGGGAACTCAGTGGAAAAGAGAAAAATGATGTGAAAGAGGGTGTGCCAGCTAAGAAATTAACCATTTTATTTTTAAAATTTTTTTAAATTTTTATTTATTCATTTATTTGAGACTAGGTCTCGCTATTTGCCCATGGAACCGCAGGCTCAAGATGCCCAGGGTACCACAGATGCAAGCAATCCCCAGTCTCAGCTTCCCAGGTAGCTGGGATTACAAGCACGTGTCACCATGCCCAGCTATTTTTTGAGACTAGATCTCACTGTGTTGCCCCAAGCGGGACTCGAACTGCGATCCCTAGCCCCAGCTGCTTCATAGGCTGAAGCTTACAGGCACGAGTCACTGTGCCCAGCAGAAATTAACCATTTTAGACTTGTAGAAACAGACTTGTAAATAATGGGAGACAAACATTTATGGGAGTTTATTTTATCTTCTTAAAACACAGACCTTGAGATGGGTGTTGACAAAACAGTGGCTAGCAGTGGCTGGGGCCAAGAGGGCCAACCCTAACTTCCCTCCTCCTGTCTCCAGCCTCAGGCACAGCTGGTTCCATTTAAAAGAACAGAATAACAACTATCTCTCACAGATTCTATGAGGCAACTGTACAGGCATGCCTCAACACTCACAACAATGACAAGAAGTGATGAACAGCAAGCACTGGGGTCCAATCATCACACAGCAATCTAGTAAATGCATAGCCTGGGCAGTCATCTGACATCTAGAAGCCTATTCCTTTGAGTATGGCGTGGACAGATTCCTGGTACCTAACTTACAGCAATGTTGTCAGGGTAAAAATGAAATCTGATACTCTAGTACACTGCTTGGGTCAAATCAGCACTCCGGAAATATTGGCCACCACCATCACCATCATCACCACCATCATCATCCCCAGCCCCCTCTTACTTGAGGCTTAGTGATGTTCACACCAAGATCACTCATCACAACAAAGTCAGAGCCCAAATATTAGAACTCTTGATTGCACAACTTGAGCGGCCACTCTTCACTCCACAGATGGAGGATCAGAGGTAGTGACTCTCACCAAGGTGCATTTAGATGATGTTAGAACCCCCAGGTTCCCTTTGCGCCTTCACTGCAGTCCACCCAAGACCTGGCTTGGTCTGAGAGCAGACAGCAATTCCAAGTTCACAGTCCAAAACTGACTTTTCTCGCATTGTACCTGTCTTTTACACATCATTACAGAAAAATTAATGTGGACACAGTGTTACAGATTTTGTGATCTAGATAATATAACCCGGGTGACAGTTAAATCTCACTAATTAGCTAGGTGAAAATAACTGAAATAGGATACCAAATCCAAAAAAAAACCAGCTTCACTTTTTCAATATAAACAGAATCTTGAACTGGGCTAAGTTGGTGAAACTCAACTGAGAGTCATCAGGAGGCCAGCTTTAAGGATTAAATTTATAATTGTGTATAATTAGTACATCAATTATATGTAAATGGTGTTTTAAGGAGCTAGATCAAACAATTATTTGGTTAAGCAGTTTAAATATTCCCTGTTATACTATTCACTACTGCTTTATTCATAAATAATACAAAGGTTAATTTCTGAACAGCCCATGCAATCTGAACTGTAACAAACTTCAAATTGAGGTCATACAAATTAATGAAGTGTTTCTACTGAAGCTACCAAAAAAAAAGAAGTGGGTGGGAATGGAAGGAAAAGAGCCAAGTCCACAGAGAAAGCTAGCCATGGAAAGGGTTACCACTATACTCTGAATACCAGGATTCTCCCTTTAGGCAAGAATGAGACCAGGCCCCCACTTCACTGTAACCCCAACCCACCAGATCCCACCAGTACACACCAACTCAGGCTGAAATTTCCCTATGAGGTCACAGATTTCTCCTTAAATCAGGAGTTGATTTAATCCAGGAGCTAGCCTTTTAAGCTATGAGGCAGAGAATGGGAGCAGGAACGGCAGGGAGAGGGGAAAGGAGAAGAGAGGAAGGAAACTATAGGAAAATGGGGAGAGATTCTCTCTCTCTCCTCACCTCTCCCCCAACCGCTGGCAGTTCGCATAAGCTGCCAACCACAGTCACATGCCCACCCATTAAATTCTCAATGTCTAAATAATAAAGCAAAGACAGAAAAAGAGCTAAGCTACAAGGAGACTTCCGAAGGCTTCCCCAGGGACCAGTCCACATAGGCTCCTCAGCGTTGCACCTCCTGGGGCCAATTTCCTGGCTGCTGTGCACAGGTGTACGTGTGTACAGGTACGTGTGTCTTACAGAGTCTAGCAGCCATGCGGGCAGAGAAAATTCCTCTTTATACTGGTACTCAATAAAAAATGCCTTAAAACCAAACTGATATGACCAGAACACAAATTTTCCCACAGAATAACTATTAGAAAAGTTCAGTCTGGTTTTTCTGACTATGATATAAATACGTATACATTGGACCAAACTTCTCCCTGAATATTTTCACCTTTAAAAAGAATGTGGGGAACAGGCAGAATGGAGACTTACCGCTGTTTAATGGGTGCAGAGATCCTGTTGGGGGTGATGGGGTAGGTGGTAATGGCCACATTACAAGGGAACTTAATACCACTCAACTGTATATGTAAAGATGATTCAAATGATAAATCTTATGTACATTTTGCCACAGTAATAAAAGGTGAAAATAATAATTTAGCAGCTGCAAATCTGGGGGTAAAAACTTGGCTCATGAACTGAGAGAAGTCAGTTTACTGCATACTAATTAATTAATCATGGGCTATGGTATAAGTACTAGGAACCAAGTTATGTGTTCCATTTGATTTAATAAACCAGTCTCAGCTCTCTGACAGCAAGTCGCCTCTCTTTCCTGGAAGGGCTTCAAATGTGAAACAGGCTGCCATGCCTTCTCAAAATCCTTTGCTATTTTTTGGTAAGTAAATAGAAGCGTTTATTGCTCACTTTAGCAAAGCTTTCAACTTCTCTCCAGTCTGAAAGTGTTTGAAAGGAAAGAGATAAAAGCTTAATGTTGACTAAGTTACATCACAGGGAGGGAAAAAAGTAAGATAAAACCATGTCAAACTCTCTACTCAAAAACTTAAAATCTAGAAGTCAGTTTCTTCCTGAGGCATAAAGGTGACCCAACAAAGTCTTAACTGGAATTAACATGCCTGTTGGCAAAATCAGTTCAATTCAATGTGGATCCTGTAATATGCACAACCTGGAAAAACTGCAAGACAGGTAGGTCACTCTAGAATTTTATCCTAATTCTGTTTGGTAGAAGCAGCTGTTGATAACATGGATTTGCTCACCCAAAGGACTGCTTTTCTTTTTGTGGAAAATAACTGTGTTTATGGACAGCAGAGGAGAAATGCCACATTGAGAAGGTGGAAAATAATGATCCTGGCTTCCCTGCCTTTCCACTGGGTGTGAGCTTTTTTTATTAGCTGATCCAAACAGATGTGCTCAGGAATGCTCTCTCTTTTTTTTTTTCTTTCTATAGGGTTTGGCTACTTCAGCCCACTTACCTAGTGTCCAGGCAAAGTAATACTTGGGTTTTGAGGCTTGCATGACAACATACAAGTAGCAGAGTCGTGTCAGGAAGTTTGATTGATGGACAAACTGATCATCTACCAGGCAGGTGACAGGGAAGGTCTTGGTGAGAGTCAGGAACAAAAGGAGCGACACCAAAGTCATGCACAGTTTGTAGATCACAGCTCCCTGGAGGGGAAACCAGCAGCATCATTCAGAATACTCCTTTGGAGGAAGACAGCTTTGGCAGTTTAAAAACAAAGCCCCCCCAATGGCTAATTTGGTGATGGTCCCTGGAGCAGGCAGTCACAGGCAAATATCCTTGGAAACAAATGCAATAATGACAGGTGGGTGATATTTAAATGCAGGAAGAACTCTCCTACTTGAGGAGCAGGTACCTAAAATGGCAAGAATTCTTAGTGGCACATCCTACCGACAGCAGGTTTGTATTGTCTCAAGTATAAGAGAAATAGATGACACGACAGGGTCACAGTTTTCCATTGGTAAGAAATAACCAAACCTTTCCATTTCTATGGCCAGCAGAGCCAAGGAAACTGAGACACTTGAAAGAGACATGGGTGAGAGCCCATGGGAGGTAGACAATGGAACTTTTATCTTGACTTGGGTTTTGATTTTGCTCTTTTCCTTCCAGATTTGCTTGGCCCCTTCTGCCCCTTCCATACGGGTCCCCATCAGAAGGGGCCTTGGACTTGTGGCAAGCTTTGGGGCCTCCGTGGCCCCACTTGGAGTTGACCTTGTTTGGCTGGGCACTTAGCGAAGAGTAGTAGGTAAACTTGAGTGCTTCATTTGGAAACTCAATCCTTTCTCATCTCTCTATTGTACACTCTTTGTCTCTCTACAGCACACTAATTCTATTCAAGTTCTTTTCTACTGGCAGTCTTATTCACACAGAGTATGTTAGTTTTTATGCAGAACCATTTAGTGCATGCAGGTTTGGCAGTCTCAGGGTACCCCTCATTCTGCCTGCTAACAGATGACATATTGGAAGCACACAGGTATGAGTAGGAGAAGGGGAGGAAAGGTCACAAAGAATGGTGGTGAAGGATCACAGGTGCTATGTTGGTAAGAGAAGTACAGGGACAACACTGAGGGAAGAAAAATATTGTACAAAAATGAACGGTGTATGAAATAAATTTTAAAAATTGTTACCAAGAGAAAAAAAATATATTAACAGCTCACTGTGGAGTGATGAGATGCGTAAGCCAAGACGCAGACAAGTAAAAGGTGAAGCCATGTAAATGTTCCTCTGGATGGCAGGACTATCCAGTTTCCTGACATGCCAGACAATGTCATTTCATATTTCAGAACTATTATTGCCAACTTTATGGCAAATGAATTTTATTGATATTATGGGGTAGCAGTGGCATCTCCCACAGAAGGAGGTTTAAGTGAATATTTACACAGATCAAGAGCACTGTTCAGCTAAGTGTGTACCACATTCACCAAAATCATGATACCTCCACTGAGGAAATACCACCCTTGGGTGCCAACCTGTTCCTGTAAACATGTCTTTAGGCAAAATGTCACCTTGTCATTTTCTGCACAAAATGCAAGTCCTCTGGAAAAGTGTTTAGACTCTGGTATTTATAAATAAAAGCATGCAAAGCTCAAAAGGAGCACTGTGACAGTACTTTAGAAACACTTGTGGCTACCAGGTACCTTGCAGCCCAGGTGATATCACTCCCAAACTGTGTCAATAAAACAGCCAGAGCTGAGATCCCTTACTTCCCTACCAAGTGTGCAGGACACAAATATGTCTGAACTATCTGAAAACATATCCTTCGTAAATCAGTGAAATTTTCAAGGGCTTGATTTTGCACAGACCTCAGCCTACATATCCATGGTGTTTGCCTTTTTCATCCCCTCATTCTCGCAAATAATTACAAGGATCCCTTCAATACATTTGGCCTGAATAAACTTGGCACATTCGCAAAGTAGTCCTAAAGTTGATATATTTAAGATTGGTAAAATTCAGGATTAATATTAAAATACTATTTTAAAAAGTTATCTGAAACTCTTAAGTCAATAAAATACACTTTGGAATGCCAGGGTAACTACAATTGCAAGAACATGGAAACAACCCAAATGCCGCAAAACAGACGAATGGATGAAAAAGATGTGGTGTATATACACAATGGAATATTACTCATCAATTAAAAATGACAAATTTGATGGTTTTTTGGTAACATGGATGTACCTAGAAGAAATCATATTAGCAGAAACAAGTCAGAAAGAAAAAAACAGAAACCAAATGATCTCACTAACATATGGACAACCAAGCAAAAGTACACAACGGGGAGAGGGGAACCAGCTAGAGAGGCCAGGGAGAGGAGGAGGTTGGTGACCCCCAGGGATTACAATGATGTGAAATATATATAAATAAATTATTTATATTAAATATAAAAATAAAAATTATTTATATCCCATAGTGCATTAAAAAACACATTTATTCTGGTCTTCACTCCCTCCCCCTCTCTGTTGATGACAGATTCCTTTGGCTGTCTATAAATTCCTATTCTTTTTTTTTTTTTTTAAGTTAAAAGAGGAAAACTTATTTTAAAGAGAAAGAGACAGATCAGAAATAAAGAAGACAGGAAAGCAAGACATCCTGGAAAAGTTCCCCTGGAAAGGATAAGAAGATTACCTGAATTTCTATTTTTAAAGCTAGAATACTCAGAAACTAGATGGGTTAACTTGCTCAGTACTATAACCGGAACTAAATATTGGTTGGCCAACTAATGGAATAATATTAATGAATTAATACTGATGAACTAATGTTAATTCATTAACATTAATGCTTCATGTTAATTCATTAATATTAATGGATTTATATTCACAGTCAATGAGCTCCACTGTGTAATAAAGACAAACAAGGGTGTCTAATCCTGGTATTTTCAAACAAACAGGGAACGAAAGTTACCAGTCAAGCTTTCTGGGAAAACTGTTTTGGTTTTTTAATTAGAACAGTAGGGTTGAGAGCCAGCCCCGAAATACAAGTTCATTTTCTAGACCTCTGGGTAAACACCTGGACGAAAACCTTACCATGGGAGAAGGCTCTGTTAGGCTGTGGACACCTTTCTGCTTCCAGTTCACTTCTAGCAACTTTACATGGGTGTGTCTCCCCTCAATGAAGGCTATATAGTCCTTGAAATTGTTACACGGTCCTGCGATTACACTCATGAAGTTTAGAAGGTAGCTTAAGTATTCCAAAAAGGAAGGTTTTACTCTGTTAAAAAAAAAAAAAAAAGTTCAGTCTGATTTTTCCTATATGCAAAGAAGTACATTGGAAACACAAGTGTTGTCTTTGTAGATTATTAAATGGACATGATTCCCCTTTGTTCTATCTCTTTAAAAATTCACTTTAGAAAGAGAAGGGTACAGAAAAAAAAGTTCATTTAAAGGGGAACTGGATGGCTTAGAGAAGCTGTTGTGCTCCGTGGCGCCGCCTGCTGGCTTATCACAGCTACCAACAGACTGAGGCTCAGGACAAAGGGAACTTCGAGGCAAGAAAAAAACTTTTTCATCAGCCTTGTCAGTCTACAAGAGAAAATAGAGGTAATAAAGCAAAGGGAGGGTGGGGATCTGACCTAATGTTAGTTGATCGAGATGCTTTGAAACGGAAAACTCCTACAGACTGCCAAAATAAATACAAAACAAATGATGGGTGGAACCAGTTTCCACAAACTGCTGCTGCAATGATCTCTTGTCTGCTTTGGCACCCAAGCTGGAGGTCCTGAGCAGACAAGGCTCTGGCAGGAAAACAGTTCTGTGGGGACCAGTTCGGTGTTGTGTTTTAAGGGCCTCGCAGGAAGTGCATTCTTCTGAAACAATCAGGGAAATGAGAGTTGTGCCTGGCAGAGGCAATCAGGCACCCAGGATACCAGGGCTGGCAAGAAGCAGATTTATTATCACTGGTACTGACTAATGGATTCATATCCAAAGGCTAAGCATGCCTACTAGGAAGTTATGGGTTTATACACACTGGTGTACTGGTGTTCAAGGTGGGCTATCATTAGTGGTAATATCTGTCCTGGTATGGCAAAGACAGAATGAGGAAGATTCAAGGGGAAACTGGGTTGCATACTAGTAAACTGAATAACTAAGTCATGGTCATTTATCTAGACCCCTAGGTTGCATTTCTTAGGTTACTGTGCCTCAGCATATTTCAGGTTATCATGCTTCAGCAGGTCATCATGCTTCACTTCCTGCAGGACAGAAATGTGGGAAAGGCTTCCTGACATTCCATGGTTAACCAGTTACTAGTTACTAGACATATGATCTGGAGCACTAGCACTTACACCCCCCCAAAGTGCAGAGCAAAGAACTGAGTCAATGAGATCTTTCCATGATTATCTCTCCCTGCACAGCCCCTTTATTACCTGGGACCCCGATCATCCCAATTTTCTGCAAATACTTTCCTAGGAACCCTGCACCTGGCTGCATCCATTTCCACATCAATACTAATTTACTTTACACGACCTTCCTTTCTCTCCAATACCCACCACCTTTTTTTCTACATTCAACACTGGCTAAAGTCCACCTCCTGCCTTCCTCCTCCCTTCTTTCTTAGCCCCTATCTCTCTCCAGGCTGAATATCTATCTTTTATCATTCAACATTTAACCATACCTATGTTGATAATTAGTTGTTCCTCTGGGACCTTCAGACACTCTCCCAATAAAAACAAAACCTGAAATACACTTAACAATGAAGGAGATTGCAAAACTGATAAAATTACAGAGCCATATACACTGGCTTAGTGATAATACAATTTATCCTACAGCTTTATCCAAATCCACTTAAAATAACCTAAAGGCAAAGTTACACTTGCTTTGCTGTTTATAAATGCTGAAGATTGGCAGACAACCCTTGCAAGAAATGTCCATATAGTGGAATATATGGATTAAAAAAATAATCCATAAAGGGCTCAAAATATATGGGGAAACTTACTTTATAGCAAGTCGATGCTGTTCAGCAGAGAGGTCTTCAGCTCTTCGACCTAATCCTATGAAAAAGGAAAAAATTATAAAAAGATGTTGAAAGTGAAGTTAATTACTACTCCTAAAAGTCTTTACCAAAGACTTAAAAAATAAACAATTTTTGCTTCATAAATCTCAAAGCATGCCTGTTTCCTATTTTTTCTAAATGCCCTGAATCAGTTAACCCACCAAATGAAATGCATACAGGAGAAAGTCTCAACAGTTCCTTATGAAGAGGGAATCAGAGGGGACTTCTATTTAAATTGTACAGGAGCACTCAGATCCCAGAACCTTCACCTCTTTTTAGAATGTTCTCAGCTTGCACCCAGCTGATTGAATAATGGTCAGATTAGGGGTTGACTTGAAAAATGATCAGCTTAGGGGTGCTAAACCCACAGAACTGAAAATCAGAATATATCCTGACTCCCCAAAATCTTAACTAGAATCACCCTTGAGAATCATAGGAGATTGGTTTCAGGACCCCATGAATGCAGAATCCAAAGACATTTTTTTTTTAAAATCCACATACAATTTGGCCATGCAGTTCAAATTCGCATCAACTGTATGAGTTTTGTTGCAACATCAAAGAAATAGGCTTGCCACTGTACCCTGATCATGTGGGGTACAAGCTGAGAGCAGAGGTGTGGATGCAGTGGGGAAAGGAACAGGGGACTTTCTTCTAAAAAACGGGAAATGAAAACTTGAATGCAGGGAAAATAAGAAGGAGAAGATATTTCTCCTATGATCACATACAGTCAAGGAAAGTAAAGTGTCATCTAATCAGCAAGAGCTTCTAAAACTACATGTGCTAAGGATGGTTATGGCCACCAATCAAAGGTAACTCAAAAACGTGCCTGGGAGAAGGTGGAGTGTTTCTGGAATCTACTTATTTCCGAAATCTACTTGTTCCTCCCACATGCATGCAAGAAAAAAAAAGGCAAACGCAAAAGGGATATTCCAGAAAACTGGGTAAACTGAAAATGCTTTAAAAGACAAATTTAGTCCCCAAAACTAATTATTAAGCAAAATAAGAGAGAGCAGGGTTTAATAATTCACACTTTTTCCCATAGGATCTTATCAAATAATACAAATTTAGCAACCCCAAAATTAAGTTGATTTTAGCTACTGGCTTGTAAGCATTACTGAGTGAGTTTTCAGGTACAAATACAATAACCAACTCACCCCAGTTTGCCCAGAACTTTCCTGATTTGGATACTGAAAACATTCTTCACCTCTCAGTTGCAAGTAAACCAGTTGGTCACCCTTTGAGAGGCTCCATCCCTGGTATAAAATTACCCCATTCTCTACAGAATAACTAAATCATCAAGTATGAACAAGGAATACCCAGGGTCAAAATGAAATAAAATCAGCTCCCAAGCTTTATGGAAAAACAAAAGAAATAGCTGGTGGAGAGTGTAAATCTTCTCAACCTGTCAAGCCATAAAGAAGTTTCCAAGCATCAAACAGTATTGCCAGAGCAGTACAAATCCACAGAATATACTTTTACTAATTGAACCTGGCAGCTCTTAAGCCTATATTGAAATCTTCCGCCCTGCTAAAAATGCAGTCCTCTTTCCCTGGGGAACATAGCTTTACAAGTGGAAATCAGAGTTTGGGGACATTTGCAGGAAGAGCCTTAGTGAAGAAAATGTTCAGTTTTATGCAAACAAAAGATTCTTCCTTTCCCGGCTTTTATAGAGTCAAGCTAATCTCATTAGATAATTTTCCAAATCAAACAAAATAATTTTTTAAAAAAACCTAGCACTAAAAAAATATGGTTAATCAGCCAGTGCTGTTTAATCTTTTATTATCTCCTGTCCCAATGAGATTAAGTCAAAGCAAAAAGGATGTCACTTCTTTTCTATAGATTTGGAAATGAAGGACCAAGAATGTCAAAAAATTTACTGAAATTTAAGACACTGTAAAGGTAAACTGAAAACCCACTGCTCTTGATGCAAACATCTCAACAAGTTTAGACAACAGATCCCAAAGGGAAATGGTAACTAATAGCTGGGAAGATACTATGATTAAAGAGGCCTGGAAATTTTTGCTATAGCAAGATCTGCCAGCACATGTGTGAACTTCGGGCTATTGTAAATGGTATAGAAACAGAGCCTGGAATCTAGAGTTCATGCCTAAACCAAAAGGAGGTTGTTTCTCACCATCATGAACTTGGAAAGCCAAGGTTGTGATCTTCTGAGTAACTATCATCAGAGGCCTGAAATAAAGAAAATCATCAAGGTTGGCAAAAGTGCCACTGGAGAACACTTTTAATCTATTTCTCCACATTGTAGTTTTTCCTTTTGAAGATGACTAAATAAAATACAAAATCACTGAAGTCAAAAGAAACCATGTTTATTTCTCTCCCAAGTGACTGTAACTGAGCTGGTTTAACAATACTAAACAAGACCACACTGGAAAGTCCCTCTCATGCTTACAAGTTCCAGGTCTGGCACCATCAGCATGGCCTGGAGCCTGTCAGGAATGTAGAACACCTCAGACTTCATTCCAGACCAGAAAATGAGAATCTGCATTTTAACAAGCTCTTCGGGGAATTCAAATGCACATGAAAATGAAGTTGCACTGATCCAGGAGGTCCTTAGTCTGAGTGCCCGGATTCCATCTGAGTAAATACATATTTTGGCTTGTTCTACAAGCATATTTAGCATAATGCTTTTAATACATATTTAGCATGCTCTAATATTCTTCGTTCAATTAAAGGCAATCTCTCTGCACATGCAGTAAAAGAAATTTCAAATGCAGTTGCCTGTAAATAAACTGTTCAGTGGCAAAAAAAAATCTTAATTTCGAAAAAACCACGGTAAGAAAACTTGTCTACAGAGTAGACGTGTGTACAACAGATGCGACATAATTCAATGGGGGCAAAAATAATCTTATCAACAAGCAGTCACAATACAGCCAGATATCATACTCAAAGAATACAAAAGTAATTCACAATGGCTCAAAGACCTACACATAAGAACTAAAACTAAAGAACACTTAGAAGAAAATATCAGCATAAATCATCATCAGCATAAATACCTTCTATTTGTTGATGACATCTTAGATGTAAAAACAAAAGTATAAGTAACAAAAGGAGAAAATAGATTTAATGTATGTCATTAAAACTTACAACTGTGGTACTTCAGAGGGTACAGGAAGAAAATGATAGAATGTTACATAGAATGCATGATAATATGTGTAAGTCATATCTCTGGCATCTTTCTACTGTACAATATATAAAGAACTCACTTAAATCAATAATAAAAGGCAACCCAACTTCAAAATAGCTAAAGAATCTGGACATTTTTCTAAAAATGATATACAAGTACAAACAAGTACATGAAAAGTGATCAACAATCACCAGCCATCAGAGAAATGCAAACATAAACCACAGTGGCCCCCATTTCACAATACCATTGTAGCTAGAATCAAAAAGACAGTAGTAACAGGTGTTGCCAGGAAGTAAAAACATTTTGAAACTTTATACATTGCTGGTAGTATATTAAATAATTCAGTTGCTTTAGAAATAGCCTGGCCATTTCTCGAAAGTTAAAAGTTATCACCTAACCTAGCAACACCACTCCTAGGGATTTACTGATGAGAAATAAGTCTACGCAAAACCATGTATACACATGTTCAGAGCAGCATGATTCATAATAGCTCAGAAGGAAGTGTCTATCAACTTATGAATGGGTAAATAAGTGTGGTTATGTTCATACAATAGAATAATATTCAGCCATTTCAAAAAAAATGAACTACTGTTACATGCATGCTACAACATGGGCGGACTTTGAAAATAATATACTAAGAAGCCAAACACAAAATATGTGACTCCAGTTATCTAAAATGCCTAGAACAGGCAAATATAGAGAAAAATAAACTGCTGGTGGCTTAATACTAGGGAAATTTTGAGGTAAGGATGGTAATGATGGCTAACACATACAAGTTTCTTTTGTGGGTGATGAAAATGTAGCAAATTCAATTGTGGATATGTATACATCATAAATCCACTCTGCAAATGTGCAAAAAAAATAGTGTATGATATCCTTGAAATAGGTGAATTGTGTGTGAATAATATGCCAATAAAGCTATAGTTTTGATAAATAGTACCTGTTTTTCTAAACATCTACCCTAGTTCCTTTAATAGCTCTGTTTTTGCCCAGCACAAACAAAATGAAGATTCTACCCTTTCCATCAAATCTTCTTAATTGGTCGGTTCTCTGATTTCCATTCTTATGGCTTCTTACTGAATTTGTCCTCTTATCTCTAAATAAATCAGCAATTGCTGGTTTATTTATACTGAAGACTGAGATTTTGACCAATGGCCAATGACAGTATCCTGAGATGATCCTGGGCCTCAGGCTCGGCTCATCTATGTGGGAAGATGGAATCAGACAGACCATAGAGTCAAGTCTGAAGTAGTTGAAAGGTACTCAGTCACTTCTAAGTCCATTCTCCTCCTTCATTCTTCTCTTTCTCCCTTTTTCATTTCTTTAATGAGCATGTAATGTTTTCATCAATACAAACTAATAAGATGAACTATTTTTAAAATACCCTTTGAAGTCTTAAAACTGAGAACACCTATCTTATTTGCAAAAGTCCAATGACCAGTATGATCCAGAGGCTAAGAGAAGGGGAAGTAGGTCCTACTGTGAAGGGATGGTGAGGGAAACTCTTGGCCAAACCTGGTGAGAAGTAGGTGTGGCAAATAAGGGAGTTGCCCAGGAGCCATTCCTCCCCCTCCCCACCCCCCACCCCCACATTCTCACAGTGCTGACTATGCTCTTGGAGAAAGGAGAGGAGGTGGAGCAAAGTGGAGAGGGAGAAAGTTAAAAGGACACTGAAGTTTAGGACCTAGGATAAGGCTCCATATTAGGACTTCCTAAGACCAATTTGGTCCCATAGACTAATATAAGTCTGCAGCGTACCTTGCTGATATTCAAAAAGAACTCAGATCCAGAATGTTTAAAAGATTCTAAAAGAGGTTTCTCTTAAAGGCACTTTAAGTATCACCTTCAAGGTAGTTTTCAAGCAAGACTTTCAAAGCACAATGGTTTTCTTTGCAAAGTCTTTTTTATCCTTTTCCACCCTTTAAGACTGAATGCCCCAGGTATTCATAATAATACCCAAACCCCCAGCCTTGCTTGCACAAAGCCCAGCACATTTTTGAGCACCCAATCTATTACCTATGCAAGCAAAGCAAAGCAAATAAGTTTCTATATCTCATTTAATTCATAACTTCATTTTCAAAAGACTAAAAACAGATTTATCAATAAAGAAATAAAACATCATGGGTTTGGACTACCTTTCTGTCTCTATGGAAATTTAGCATCTGGCTCCCTGTCTGAGTTAATTTTAATGCAGTCGACAATTAGGCAAGGATCATAGTTTCAGTATGCACAAAACCAGTAGCCCTGATACACTTCTCAGATCAACAGCTGGGGAAGCATAAACTAACCAGTCAGCCCATATCACCTCTTTGCTGGTGCTGAGGCCACGCCTCCCTAGCAGCTCTCAGCCAATAGCAGCAGATTATTCATCAGGCCCCTCCCTACAGGGCAAGACAACTTTGCCCTTGGAATTTAAGCACTAGGACTGCTTCTCACTGAACTAGCTTAATTTCGTAGTAATCCAAGACCTCTCTTCCTTACGTCTCTCATCTCGGGGTAAACAAGCCTTTCAATTTTATGTCTCAGCCAATCTGGTTACCTCCCCATTTTCCCTCATAGGAATTTCACTTCTGTTCTCACCTTAGTATCTGCTGCTCTGTCAGACTAATGTAATACAGAATACAAAAAAAAAATCTAGATCAATGACAACAGATAATTATTCAATATGCAATCTGCCCTACTGGGTCTATGGAAAAACCACAAATGATGTCCTTTTAGGGAAAAAACTATAAGCTGTTTTAAACAGCTTAAGAAGTTTCTAGTAAATTAAGAAACAACTCACATATGTGACCTGGGTTTACAGAACACAATTTATTGATAACTTGGGAAAAAGTAGATGGAAAATTCATGGCCTAGAGAATCTGTCCACTATAAGGACATGGACTTAGGATCCTCCTACGTGGGTGGAAGGAAGGATACCATCTGCTCAGAGGAAGCCATCTCTAAATACTTTTTCATCGATCTATTTAAATTCATGAGTAGATCAGATGTCAAACTCAGATTGTTCAAGTTACTGAGATTCATGAAGTAAATCCGTAAAGTTACTGGCTTAAGATAAAACTCAAATACTATTTGTATTAAATTCCCATCAAACCAAAAATAGTCCAAGACAGATTTACTGGTTTGTGACTGAAATTTAAGCTTTCTTTTTGCAAAAGTGCAACAGCCAGCATACACAAACACATACTAAAAGCACAAGAAGGACACAGAAAGGTTCCTTGATGCAACCAGAGAACTTCTTCAGGACAACAAGCCTTAGGATCTGAGACGAGCTCAAATTTTCCACAACCAGAAGTGCACCATGGCCTCTGATTTGTACACACTCATCTATTCCAGGCCCTGCACTTGAATCCATAAGAACCATGTGACAATCAAAATCTAAATTTCTCCCTTACCCCATGTACAAAAATCAACTCAAAATGGTTAAGAGACTTAGAGATCAGACCTGAAACCATAGCATACATAGAGGAAAACTTGGGCAAAACTCTCCATGAACTACAGTTCAGAAATCCCTTTCTGGAAACATCTACAGATGGCAAAAAAATGAAGGAAAACAAACAGATGGGACTACATCAAACTAAAAAGCTTCTGTACAGCAAAAGAGACAACAGAAAAAACTAAGATGCCCAACCGAATGTGAAAAAAATCTTTGCTCTCCACATGAATGATAAGGATTTAATAACGAAGATCCACAAGGAACTCACACAACTAAACAAAAGCAAAACAAAAAGCCCAATCAAAAAATGGCGAGAACTAAAAAGACACTTCTCCAAAGAGGAAATACAAATGGCCAACAGGCAAATGAAAACTAGCTCAACATCGCTAATAATATGGGAAATGCAAATCAAAACCACAATGAGATACCACCTTACACCAGTAAGAATGGCCCACATCGAAAGAACGGGCAACACGAATTGCTGGCGAGGATGTGGAGAGAAAGGAACACTACTACACTGCTGGTGGGAATGTAAACTAGTTCAACCACTATGGAAAGGGGTGTGGAGGACCCTCAAGCTAAGGAAAATGGAACTACCATTTGACCCAGCAATTGCTCTTTTGGGAATCTACCCAAAAGAGACCTCAATGTGGGTACAAAAGGACACCTGTGCCCGGATGTTTACTGCAGCACAATTTATAATTGCAAGGTCATGGAAACAACCTAAATGCCCCAAAACAGATGACTGGATGAAAAAAATGTGGTCTATATACATGATGGAATATTACTCATCAATTAAAAATGACAAAAATCGATGACTTCATAACAACATGGATGTATTTAAAAGAAATTATATTAGCAGAAACAAGCCATATAGAAAAAGGCAGAAACCAAATGGTTTCACTAATGTATGGGATATAGTGAAAAAAATAAACAAAAGCCTTGAGGAAAGTCAAAACAAGCTAAACACCAAAATGAAGCACACAACTATGAGCAGAAGGGAAAGGGGGGGAAGGGAGGGAGGGGGGGAAATCCTTAAGATTACAATGTTATGAAATTTATATATAAATAAATTTTAAAAAAAACAAAATCAAAATTTGAGTCTAGTATGGTTTGATGTCCACTTCACCCTTGTCCTATGAAATTTTTTCATGATTAATCTTTTAAAAACCTTTTTCCCCCTGAATCTAAGATTATTAGTCTAATTTGGATTGAGAACTGTAGGAAGAAATGAAGTAGAAACAGACAGATGGAGGTACAGCAGAAAGAACAATACCACCCTCCCCATACACATATGTACATCAAATCAATGCCTTGTGATAGACTCTGGGAGAAGAGGTATTCATCCATCTATTTCCATTTCCCATATCAATTCCCAAAACAAAATTGCAACCTGTTTTTAACATGTTAAACAAAAACTCAACCTCAAGCAATATGCCCCTAAAACCTACCTATATAACCTTAATCTTTGACCTAAGGTGAATAAATTCTCTGTCCTGGTAAAGTTAGGGAGGAAGGATGAGATAACAGAGCCATCAGTAACAGGGTGTCAAAAGAGTCAACCCATTCCAGAACAGACTGGTCAACCTCAAGTCAGGTCTGACACTTAAAGATCTTATTTCCTCCAATAGATAATTTTAGATTCAAAGGGTAAATTATTGATACCTTTTATTACTTCTTTGTTTATAATAAAAAATCCACTTAGAATTTCACATATTAGAAAAACAAGGAGTTGAGCAAGCAGGAAGTTTGGCAGGATGACAGGACACAAGTTCAACATACATCCAACCAGCTGCAACCTAGAAAGGAATGCCATCCAATATGAATGGCACCCAGACATGGGAGAGAGGGGTATACTTGGAAGGATGCAGTAGGAAGTGGACAGGAGTGGCTGGACCCAATAGCTCCGGGACAAAGCTACAAAGCTCTGTACAGTGTTAGTGGAAAGAGGTGTACAGCTTTAGTGAAAATCTCCCAAACTCCAATAGTGCCAGCATGGAGTATACAGTATGGGACTTCAGGAGCTATAGGAAAGGAAATATTTCATTCTATCAGCTTTCCTAGAATACAACTGAAGGCAATGGGAACTCCTCTGAAGTCACCAAAACCACCAAGTGGT
Source organism: Uropsilus gracilis (assembly GCA_004024945.1). NCBI lineage: Eukaryota > Metazoa > Chordata > Mammalia > Eulipotyphla > Talpidae > Uropsilus > Uropsilus gracilis. The sequence continues at coordinate 32,987 of PVHY01007895.1, read as the reverse complement.
GGATTCAAAGTAAAAAGAACTTAATTCTTTCCATTAATCTTTTCAAAGATTTAATCTCTCTGCTTGGGCACTCAACAACAAAATCACCAGTTCTCTAATTTAACAGGCGCTCACCAAATATACTTGGTATAACATGTTTATGTCCTGGGAAGTAAATTCCAAGAGACTATGCCAACTATTGAGAAGTTAGCAGCAGCCTGAAGAAGCCTCATGAAATAAGCAAATCTTGACATCTCCCTGCAAATATCTTTTTTCCATATATAAGATGACCTATGGAGCCTGTTTGCATACACAGGGTGATCAGTGGAGTGGTCAGGATGTCATAAACAATACAGGAAAACATTTTCCATGGAACAGCAGGGCAAATGACCTCCACTTCACAGGCAAGTGAAATCCTAATACAGTTGAGTAACAGGGAACACAGATGATTATTGTTCCATTCATGTACATTATAGTTCACCATTATCTTTGACTATGCATGCAAATATATTAAAATAACATCTCACTACTATAGTCATATAAAAGAATAAAAACATATTAAAATATCAACAAAGCCTCCCAGCAAATCTACTGTCCTAGCATTTTACTTCCTTCACTTTTTTTACACTGTGTCCACATTCAAAAAAATTAAATCTTAATAAATGTATTTGTTTTGCAGTTTTTATTTTCTAAGTACTTAAGCATTTCCCAGTGTCATTAAACATTCTTTGAAGACATCATTTTCATTGCATGTGCTAGCACCATGACTTAATCACCTGCTTCATTTAGTGTCACTTTAGGATACTTACAGTTTTTGTTATTATTATTTATTATTTTATTAACTTATGGATAAATGTGTTTTCCTAACTCCAAGGAACTTATCCTAGTTACAAAATGAACTTTTAAAAAATTCTTCAAATTTCTGCCTACATTGCCTTCCAAAATACTGGGTCATACTCCCACTTCCAGAATACAGAATGCAGGGTATAGTCCCACTAGCAATATCTAACAGTTCTCATTTCATAATGTCTTCAAAAAATACATCGGCAACTCAAACTGAGAACACGATGGGAAAGCAATCATCCGCCTGAATCTGGTCTAACCTCAAAAGAGGAAATACTTTTGCTTGCTGCTTCCCTAAGAAGAAAATTCAATTTGCATCCTTCTGTGAAAAAAAGGAAACTATCACAAAGTTAAAAGGAATTATGTATCAACTTTATTACAAGCAATTGTTGAGCTTCTCCAGAAAACAGCAAATATTCTAGTCTCTTCAACTGACCACATTCACCATTACATGTACTGATATAAAATGTATTAGCAGCACCAGTAAAACTGTCTTGTGTGTGAACACCAGTATAAGCTGTGAAAATTTGGTTCCTTTTAGAATAATAAATGTCATGTTCCAGAATAAAGTACATATTTTTTCCAAAACCAAAGGCATAAGTTGTTTGACACAAACACTAGTCTGCTACAATCCTTTTCAACTCTAGCTAGTGACTCAACTCTAAAAGTGCAATCGAATAGGCTAAACATTCAGGTTTCTTCACACACATGCTGCAAATAGAGTAGCCACCAACTCTGGCTGCTATAAAACACCAGATTCAATCTCAATCCTACCTTCTCCCTCAACAAAATCCTAAATAATTCAATTTCAGGTTGGTAAGTACCTTTCCTTTTATGTTAACTGACATTATCTAAAAACATGGAATTTTGCCAGCAAGCCACTATGCATTTATTGTAAAAAAGGAGAAAATAATGCAGCTTCATAATGCCCTATAAGTAATAAAAACTGTGAGTGTCACCTTCCATGGCAAAAGGAGTCTTTAGAGATGTGATTAAATATGTTGAGATGAGAGATTATCAGAGATTATCTGGGAGGACATTAAAAGCAAACATGACAGCATCCTTATTTAGTGTAGCAAGATTGGTCTGGTTAACCAACTGGCCAATGGTTAATATCTCAAACATATAAAGAATTCATGAAACTAACCAACAAAAAAGCCAAACAATCCAATTGGAAAATGGACAAGAGGAAAAGAGATAGATGGTCATTGCTATATGAAAACACATTCATTATCCCTATTAGGGAAATACAAATCAAAATAGGGTGTAACCTGACACCTATGAGGAAAGCTATTATCCAAAAGACAAGGAATAACAAATACTGTAGAGAATGTGGAAGAAAGGGAAACTGAGTCACCGCTAGAGGGAATGTAAATTGGTGATACCATTATGGAAAACAGTATAGAGGTTCCTCAAAACATTAAAGATAGAAGCCCAATAGAATCTAAATATCCTACTTCTGGGTATTTACCTGAAGACTATAAAAGGACTAATTCAAAGCACTCTTCAGTATAGCCTTACTGACAATAGCCAGGAGCTGAAAAGAACCTAAGTGCCCAATGACAGGTGACTGGATAAAGAAAACATGGTCTACAGACACAATCCAATACTACTCAGCTATGAGAAAATTATGAAATCCTGCCATTTACAACAACACAGATGGACCTAAAAGGCATTATGCTTAGTGAAATAAATCAAAAAGAGAAAGACAAACAGTATAACTTCATTTATCCTATGTGGTGCATAAATAAAACAAAACGACCTAAATGAAACAAAAATAAAATTTTGTACCATAAATCCAAATCAGTGGTTACCAGAAGGGAAGGTAGGGAGGGGGTAGGAAATAAAATAAAAGAGTCAAATAGTTGGTAAGGGATGGAAGTGAATTTTTAGCGAAGTTAATGTAGTATATGCATATAATGTAGCATATGTTGATTTTTAGGGATGCACTGCTAAAACATGCAGCTTACAGTTACATTTTTAATTTTTGTATAAATTTTTAATTCAAAATACTAACAATGAAAGGAAGTTTATAAGTTTGTTTCAGAAAATCAAAGAACCGTGCTCCCCAATCTGGGATAGGAATGCAGAAGGAGACAATTTAAATCAGTAAAATCCCAGAGAGGAAATGATGAAGGGAAAGAGAGCCTAAGACCAAACCACAGTCCTGGAAACTTCAAATTCACATTTTCCTTCTTCTTCTTATCTTCATGATGAGACCATTCACTTGCACAACTTGCAAAATTCACAGAAGTGAACTGTGAGCCGTAAGCTCTTTATTTCATTTCTCCAATAACTCATCAAGTGATGACCTCAAACTGCTACAGAAATAGAAGCAAAATCCTTGGAAAATAATACGGATGATATAACATGTGTTCTAAGGGCAATATCTATTCATTAAGGCTCATAAGAAGTTATTCCTGAACAAAACCTGTACTCCTATGTTTATTGCAGCACTATTTACAATAGCCAGGATATGGAAACAACCTAAATTCCTCCAAACTTACGAATGGATCAAAAAGTTGTGGTATATGTGTAAATGGAATATTATTCCGCAATCAAAAAGGCAAACATCACTTTTGGCAATGTGAATAGAGCTAGAAGGTATCATGCTAGTGTAAACAAGCCAGAAAGAAAAAAAGAAATACCAGATAGTCTTACTTATATGTGGGATACAGGGAAAACAAACAAAAGGACAAGAAAAAGTTAAAACTAACAAACTGACAGTAGAACTAAAGCATAAAGCAAAAGAGGGAAAGAGAGAGTAAAAGAAAGGGAGGGATGAGCACAAGAGATTAAGATGACAGTAAACGGGTGACATAGTAGTGGGAAAACTTCAGGGTACACAACAATGTGAAAAATATGTGTGTAATCAATTAAAAAAAATTTTTAATAATTTATTCCTGAATAAACATCAGTGAGGCATAGAATCTTCACTGGCCCTTCAATGTTCACCAAGGGAACAATCAAGAGAAGGGTAGCCCACAAGGTTAAGGCCATGGAGACAACTGTGGGAAGCTGTGTGGAGCTTCCTCAGAACACCTAAAGTGGATCTGTCATATGATCCAGTTATGCCACTCCTAGGAATCTACCCAAAACACACAAAAAAACTAATTCAAAAGGAAGCCTGCACTCCTGTGTGTACTATAGCACTATCTACAAAAGCCAAGATTTGGAAATAACCTAAATGCCCAAGAAAGATAAGTGGATCAAAAAGACTTAGTGTATTCATGCAATGAGATACTACTCAGCAATCAGAAAAAGATAAACTCAGGCCATTTTCAGGAATGTAGGTAGAGCTGGAAGGGATTATGCTAAGTAAGAAGAAGAAAAAGATAAATATTTGGTGGTTTCCTTATACATGGAATATAATGAAATCAAACAAAGAGCCACTAAGAAGATAAAACTTGAAAACTGACCATAGATCTGAGGTCTACAGGAGGGGAGTGGGAGGGAAGAGCACAAGGGACTATGGTGATGAAACACAGGTGCTACAGTGGTAGGAAAACTGCGGGAACCACCCCTGAGGGGAGAAATCAAATATTGTCCAAAAATGATGAATTGGAAGAAAACAAATAAATAAATTTAATTAAAAATAAAAGGACCATGGTGACAGACAACTACAACAGACACCCCTGGTGTGACCAGAATTCTAGTTGCTAGAAATCTGGGTCACTTGGGGGAGGGGCTGGAAAAGTGGCTATTTGGCTACAAAAGGAAAAATTCTGTATCAGTAACTAATAAGTGATAGGTTAAGAGTATTAGAATAGAGGACAGCAAACTTCAATAAAGAGCAAGATGGCCAATATTTAGGTTTTGCAGGTCATAAGGTTCCTGTTACAATTACTCAGTTCTATCATTAGAGTGAAAAGCAATCCAAGACAATCCAGAAATTAAAAAGTACATAGTTAGGTTCCATTGTGTGCACATCTACAGAAAACAGATGGCAGGACAGATATGGTGATTTTACATGGTCCAAGAGAGCCATCAAATCCTCAACCTCAGCCTCATTTGCAGCCTTATCAGCTGATTTCATCAGTCAATGGTGCTTCTCGGATACATACTTGATCTTTACAGACCCCCAAGGGAGCAAATCAAAGCCACCGGTCAACCCCAATGAAGATACTCACCCAGAAAAATCCGTAGTGAGAATTCCATAGTGGAAGATGTATATTCGACTGATATGGCATATCGTAAGGTATCCTATTGCTACAAAAAAGGAGTATCTGAAACCACAAAACACATGATCATATTATTGTCATGACAATATTTCATTTGATCAGTTTTCTCCTCCTTGCCCTCACCCCCCACAGGTGACTGATTACAAAATCCTAACCAATCTACCCCTATCCCAGTCTATATTGTCCTCACCTTCCCACACACTGTTCCAAGCCCTTGCTCATTTCTCGCTTGGTACATTTAAGTGGGTCTCAAGCTTGACAGCAGAATGAAATTTCCCAAAAGTTTCCAAACTCCAGATGTCTATGTCCCACCTCCACATACTCTGGTTCAATTGCTAGAGGGTACACTGCGCAGTATAATTCCAACATGCAGCCAGAGCTGGGAACCACTGATCGGTAAAGTCTTGCATTCAGATTCTCCTCTTCACCAACCATTATATGTCCATGCTGAGTTTTGTAAAACACAAATTATTACCATACTGCTGATCATACCTTTCTTCAAAATGCTTTGCTGTTTTAGCTTCCATTCTCCCTTTTTTCCCCACCTGTCTAGTGACTTCTACCCAGGCTATGCTTAATTTCTCTTTCCCCACCTAGTCTTTAGGTGTTATCCTTCCCAGTGATCTACTCAGAACCCTCCCTTCCACATAGGGGGCTTAAACTACCATCTACTCATGATCGACCCCTAGCTTCCTTCAGAGACCAGCCCTTCTGATCACTCAACACTGAAGTCAGCAAATCATACACACACACACACACACACACACACACACGTGCATGCACCATTCAAAACATTCATCAATGTGTGATTATAAAATTATGTGATGACCTCATTAACTTCCCCTACTACTTCCCCTACTAGACAGGGGACCTAAGAAGGCAAGGATGCTCATGTGTGCTTACTAAGTAAATGTTATGTGTCTTAAAAGTCTCCAGTGGCCTCCACTATCCAGAGATGATTGGAATTCACATTCACAAAGACCATAGTCAAACAAGGAGTAACAAAGTCAAAGTAGCAAACATGTATTTGGTAGCAATGGAGAACCAGATAATGAGCTTGAAGAAGTTCTGTAACTGAAGCACCATATACATGACTTTACATTTTCTTTATCAATATTTGCAAACAAACATAATACTAAACCAAAAATGTTTTTTCTTCCAAAATTGGGGATCACCCTTAGCCCTTTCCAAACCAATAAGATGGTAAAAAGTCTACGGCCATACCACCCTGAACGCGCCCGATCTCGTCTGATCTCGGAAGCTAAGCAGGGTCGAGCCTGGTTAGTACTTGGATGGGAGACCAATAAGATGGTAAAAAAAGAAAAAAAAGAAAAGAAAAAAGAAAAAGAAAAGAAAAAGACTTAAAAAAAAAAAAAAAAAAAAAAAAAAAAAAAAAAAAAAAAAAAAAAAAAAAAAAAAAAAAAAAAAAAAAAAAAAAAAAAAAAAAAAAAAAAAAAAAAAAAAAAAAAAAAAAAAAAAAAAAAAAAAA
>PVHY01007895.1:0-26395 GCA_004024945.1 Uropsilus gracilis | reverse complement strand
AACCAGGAGGTTCAAGTCAGAAGCACAAAGTCCTCTCAAGACAGAAACTTCCATGGCTCCTTCAAGGGCAGCCCTGCTGCTACTTCCTCTTTCTCCTCAACATGAACTAGATTCATAAAAACCAGTTCAATTTATACAGTAAGGCAATGTGTTTGTGCCCTGGAAACCTAAAGAATATACAGAATCGAATGAGCAAGCACTCTAGAGACAGACTAACCTGAGTTCAAATCCCAGCAATCGCTAAAATAACCTAGACCAGAGACTCTTTTAGAAAGGAGGGGTATGGTAGAGATTACGACATGAGTGATGCTAATAGTCTCCTATTGACTTAAGTTGTGGGAACATGAGTGTATTTACTTTGTGAAATGTCACTGAATCTTCACCTCTCTGAACTTTTATTTTCTCATCTCAGAAAAAAAAATCTATAGCCTATAAAATTGACTTAGGAAGAATATATTTGCAAAAAATGAAGTGAAAGAGTATAGGTGCTATACTAAGAAATAATTTATGTATTAAAAAGTAATGAAATAAAGAGCCTTTAATATTATGTATTAAAAAGTAATGAAATAAAGAGCCTATATACTATATATATTAATATATACTTACATATTATTAACATATTAAAGGACTTGTCACAATACTCAATGCAGGTATTCCAAAACCAGCTACCACATCACCACTTCTCTCCTACCATCCCAGGAGATACAAACTATATTTTGCTCCAGTTGATTCCCATAAGGTCATTAATGCCTATGACAACAGCGGCTTGGGAAGGAAACAGACCTATCAAGAGCTCTCTAGACAAATGTCAAATAACAACATTCAATCCAGAAACAGGTCTTTCAGCATGGCAGCAAATACTGATCTTCCTCCCTCTTCCCAGGTTCATGACACACTCTCCTTATAGGCTCAGTGCAGGGGCGAGGGGAGCAAGTCCAAGAATTCACAACAAACCATGAAACTGTGGTCATGGGGAGAACTACCACCAATCCCCCTACCACTCAGAAGTGGGAAATCTAATGAGCAGAGAAGTGAGTGATGTGTCCAAACTTCGTGTTGGAAGATTCCCTAACGACCATAGGAGCTCTTTTCCTGCATCCACAAAAACAATTCCCACCCATTGGGAACAGTGGGCCACTCCAGCCTTCTGAAGTATTGGCAGCCATGCACCAAAGAAAGAGAGGAAGAACTGGCAACTTTTCTTCTTGGTCTGGGAACAGAGCTCTCTGCTACCACAGTATCACTATGGTGGAGCAGACAGCCTGCTGTGAAGGGCTCGGCCAGAACTGAGGCATTCCACTCCTGACCAGAAACTAACACAGAGAATCTAAGCCTGGCACCAGAGAAGTATGCATGAAAAATGGACCATGCCCCATCAGCCAATATAGGGAAGTCTGATAAATGACAGTATGTTATGACTTTGGAAGTGTGTGAGAAAAGAGATGCAGCAAGATTTTTTATTAATCATGTGATGGCATCGAAAATAAAATGTAGGAAAAGCCAGGCATGTCCAGCCTCACTAAAAAAAGCCTGTTGTCAAAATATGAAATTTTTCCAAAACCCATTCTTTCCCAATTAGAAACAGGGATTTCCTATTGCTGGGATCTCTTTCAAGGAGAACACTTAGTAGAGAGGTGATGTGAGTTCAAATTTTCAGTTTATCTGGCTACTAAGTTGAATGACTGCCACATTTAAAAGCATGTAAAACTATTTTGTCCTCAAAAACCAGAAACCTATTTTAAGGAATGATAAGACCATCCACTGAAAAGTTAATTTTCAGTGATTTTTTTTAAAAGGAAAACTCTCATGCTAATAAGCTAATGAATCAAGGTGCTTTGTGAAGCTGAAATAAGATGTGCCTTTCCAGAGAAGCCATCAGAAGTCATAAAAGCATCATGTCTTTCCAAAGACATTCAGTGATTCGCTCCATAAATATTTATTGAGACTTTACTTGTACCAGGTATTGTTCTAAGCTCTAAAGATACAATAGTCAACAAAAGAGAAAAGCCTTTGTTTTCACAGGACTTACATTCCAATGTTACTGATAGAATTAATATCGAAGTTTCTGAAAGACCATGAGAAACAGGCAATGAAAAGCAGACACCCTAGATATTTTAACTGATAATCCAAGCATATAGTCTTCAGGAGAGAAAGAAATGACTTCCATACTTTGAAATAAAATAATCAGAGTAAGCATATTTTTCCTTGAACAGCTTTATCATACATGTTTAAAATACAATAAAATACATACATACCCTGAAAACAACAGCCAAATTAAAGTTCACTGAGTTATCCATTACCCAACCCAAGTTAGTTCATGCCTCTTATGACCCCTTTCATCTCTCTGTATCAGCCCACTCCAGGTAACCTCTGATCTGGTTTCCAGCACGGTAGTTTAGTTTGCATTTTTGAGAACTTACATGATTTTCTTCATTCAGTAGATTAACATTGAGATTCACCATATCATTATGTCTATCAATTGTTCATTCCTTTTCATCACTAAGTAGTATTCCACTCTGGTGAGTATTTGTCAAGTTAATTCTGATCTTCTTTTTCAGCAGAGGCCCGATTTAAATCCTAGTTTTTTCATAAATCTTCTCTTTAGACTCACTGCCTATATGGCTGCCTTTATCCCACCTGTTTTTAACCTAGAAAGCTAAGGATTGGCCATTTGTGACAAATGGGAAAGATACCCCTTTACCCTAGAAATACATTTCAAAGATCATGGAAGATCTCATCTTGCCTTGTTCATTGTAGGGTCTTACCTATGAATAGTAGATACACTTGCAGTGAGCAGGACGCCATAGCACATTAACACCAGCACAAAGAGATGCACAGAGTACCTTTAAGACATCATGGGGAAAGGAACAAACTGAGCATGTTTGACATTAGCATACTTATTGGTCACCCACACCAGTACTCTACCTTCACCCCTTCCAAAACACAAGTTATCAGTTAGCTCATGTTTATGTAGAAGAAGATAAATCAAGTATGTTTGTTCTGTGTAAATTAAGATCCTATATCCTGAAACAATACTAGGAAGTCCTGAAAACCTCTGTGGCAGTGTCAACAATCCAGGATTGGAATGCTCACACTTTTTTCACATATACAATTGAAAGTCTAGAAAAGAGGCACACTTCCATTAGGACTTCTTTTTTTTAATTCTAATGTAACAGAGCCAAAACCTGAACTTCTCCAGGTACCAAGACTTCTATTTGGTGGCTGAATGAAAATACATATCATCCCTTCTGTGAACCACATAAAGTCATGTTCTAGCACTCTGAACAAATCCACAAATATCCCAACATTCAAGAAATGCTGGCTTCTAAAATTCTTCCTGAAGAAGTACCTCTCCCAACACGTTTGCCCAACTTATCTAGGAAAGCTTTAATCTATAAGCTTTCTCCGTTAAAGAATGACTCAAATTTGCTAAAACCAACACTAAAGTTATCCTATTCTGAATGAAGTACTAAGACCCAGGTTTAGCAAAAGTTGCTAATACAAGAACACCAATTCAATGCACAAGGAAAAGAGTATCTACAACAGTTTGGAAAGGTTCCTTCTTGGGAACATTAACCCTCAAACGTTCCACTGATACGACTCAGGTGGATATCAGTAGGTGTCTATTTTTAAATATTCTTAAGTCACTGCATTGACTTCTCATGGAGTCAGGTTACTGGTTTCTGGTTCTTACAGTAAATGGAAATTTCTGTGTTCCCACTATAATGTTCCCATTATTTTTGCAATAGGAGTAGAAATCATAAATGATCTTTCCTTCATGCCTGGAAAAGGCCAAAATATTGCCCCAAAACCACCAAGTGACAAATCTTAGAAACAACAAGGCTTGTACTCACCAGCCAAAACAAAAGATGACAAAGTAGATACCAAAAATAGTAGCAAAAGCATGGCGGACATCAGGACTGGTTTTGGCAGGATTTAAGTAAAGGCGAAACCAGAACGCAGCAAACAAAGCAAACAGCTGGCATGCCACAAAATTCACCTACGGGGGGGAAGAAAATAAAGCTTTACTGTTTTGTCTGTGTGTGAATATCTCTGCTATCTTTAGTTTCCACCTCAAGGTGCCTCTCAAACTTGGGTTTGGTGTTTCCTTGTTGGAGCTGATGGGAATGATGGGATAGACTGAAAAGATAGCCATAACTTCACCTCATAGAAGAAATGAGAAGCCCAACAGTTTCCTTGCTGACCCTTTAAAATTAGCCAAGTTTGCTTTCCAACAGGCACGTGGAAGACTTTTGATGGAAAGGGCTTGAATGGACTCTGAGGTCAGTTTAATAGATTTCCTTCCACCACCAGGTACAACTCTAAGATAAAGAAGGTCTTCTTTCAGAGATGCATTAAATCCAGCTCATCAAAGGAGTTTCAGTCCCTATTTGCAAAGAAATCAAATACCTCTCCAAAGTAATTACCAGTCATGCTGACCTAATGTTCTCATTTTATATTAACCCCACATGAGAAAGACTGTTGTTCAAATCCAAGGTATGACTCTAACAAGCCAGAAAAATGAAACCTCCCCACATTAAACTATCAAATACTGCAAAAGAAATACCAAATTTCCTTTAAAAACCCTGGTGATTATTTTCTTAGAACATTTCACCTGAAAGAAACACAAGAAATTCCTGGCACTCAAAGAAAAGATCAGCTAATTTAAAACAAAACCAAAATCCAGTAAGTGGTTTCATGATTAATAAACACTGAAAAAGCAGTTTAAAGTCAGAATGTTCAGAAGGAAAATTTCAACATGAACTCACTTTTAGAAGGCACCTGACTGACTGAAAAGGGGCCGAAGATATAAATACTGGAATAAACGTCAGCCTCTGCAGTTTTAATGCTACAAAAACCTAGCTGTTAGTGCAGTTCATTAGGACTGTGTTAAAACAGGTGGTGGCTGGAGGGAGCTGACAGCAGCTCCACTGGGCTCATTTTATTATCCCTGTAAAAGCTAAGAGGTGCTTTTGCAGGTTCAGGAATTTTTAAGTAACTGTGCAGAGTTTCCTTCTACTTGTAGATGTTTCCAAAGCCAATTCCTGAAATGGCCACCCCAACAACAAAGGGAAGTGAATGAGGGTTCTATCCTGCTTATGTGGCTTTACCTTTCCCTAGTCTACATGCACAACCAACAACTACACACACAGACATGCACAAAATAGAGAAAATGAGCCATCTTAAGCAAAGTTCAAAATGTGAAGGAACTGGTAACTGCAAAGCAAAAGGGATCCTCTGTAGATGACTGATTACATGATTCTTCATTCTCTCAGCCCGGGAAGCAGCCCACAGCACATTGGAAGACATATACTCAGGACAACAACCACAGGGACATCTACTCCCCTTTCTTTTAGGACAGTATCTAGACAGTGTTTTCAGCATTTGAAGGCTGGTTCCGAAGCTACAGCTGTGGTCTCTGAACCTTCAGCAACAGCAGCACCTAGACGCTTGTTATAAAGGAAATCCCAGGTCTCTCCCCACCTCCACACACCTCTAAGATGAGACACCTCCAGGGTACCGGACCCAGAAAGGCTACTAAATGAATTATTAGAGTTGTTGGGTTTTTTTAAGCCTTCTACCATTAGTCTTTATGACCAGCACCTGTGATGTTGTTCTCTCCCCATGATTGTACACAAACTGGCCCAGTGGCTGTGCACATGTGTGAGGGGGTTCACCTGGGCCTGGGAAGAAGGGATTAAAGGGCAGTGTCACCCTGGGGCAGGAGAGAATACTGAGGAGAATGCAGAGGAGAGCACATGAAGTGAATGGGAGAATGACAGAGCACAGAGAATGAACGCATAGATTCCTGGGGGGCTGGGGGGCTCATCTGCCTCCCAGGCTCTGTGCCCCTGCTACTTAGCCAGCCTGATTGCTATACAATGGGCCCAACCTCCCTGCCTGGTGTGCCTGGATACCTGGTTTCCTGACAGCATTAGACCCTTAAATCCACCGAGGGTTCTAACATTTTTAATTGTGAGAACCAATAGAGAAACTACCTGAATTGGGGTGTGTAGTGTGCAACCACACTGAACGTAGTAGATATCCCAGTCTCGGCAGGCTCGTCATCAGCTGTAGCAGGTAAAGAATGCTGGAACCCTTGGTGGATTTACATGCTTTAATGCTCTCAAGGAACCAGATATACAAATATACCAGGCAGGGAGGCTGGGCCAATTACATAGCAAACAGACAAGGCAGGGCCAGGACAGAGCTGGGGGGCTGGAAGGTAGGCTCCTGGAGACAAGTCCCCCAGCAAACCCCAACCATCCAACAAGCTAGGAATCTTCACACTCCTCTGGGCTCTCTCATTTTATGCTCTCTTCCCCAGGCTGACACTACCCTCTTATCCCTGCTTCCCAGGCCCAGGTGAACCCACTTATACATGCATACAGCCACTGGTCCAGGCATGTACATGTACATGGGAGATGCAATACCACAGGTGCTGGCCAGAGGCTAATGTCAGAAAAGTCCTGATGAACTCATTTACCCTACAGGACACTGTTCTAACAGCCTCCCTCCCCAAATGACCCTTCAGGTTTGAGGACCCCTGGGATGGAGGAGATGGAAAGCATGATGCTGACTCCAGGAGCTTATCTAATTGGAGAAAGAACACTCACAACTCAGAAGGAATTACCAAGTAAGAGTAACGTATTACCATGTGTGTCCTCTGGAGCCAGAGTAAATGATAATTTTCTTAGTTAAAGTGGAATAACACTCAGGTGGACAACTGGGAAAATGGTAGGAAGAGGTAAAAACCATGGGGCATTAAGAACATCCAAAGTAGCACTGTGTAGGTGCCATTCTGATATAACTGGCCTACTGGCATGATCATGAAGGATTACAATCAGGCAATTCTAATTTGTAGACAAGCTAAGGACTTTTTCAATAAAGCAGAGAGACCTACAGGGGCAGCCACCAGAAACCAGGTCTCCAGCCCCCTACTGAGTTGGGCTGGTCTTCATGAAGATGTCTCCAGACCTACCCGCAAGGAAAGGACTGCCATCTCAGGAACACTGCATCTCATCTTTCCAGCTCAAGGACTGCACAGGGTGGGAGGTGGGAAGGACTCACTCATACACTGAAGCAATTTTTCAGTTTTCACCATAATATAATGTGTAGCTAAAGGACTGGCCTCCTTTTGACACAGATGTCAGCTGGGCAAATAATTCCACAAATATTTTCTGGTTGACTCCACATGTCAGCTATTGAGGACAGAGAGCAAGACAGAGTAGCAACTCCCCCCTTTTTTGGCCAAATATGTGCTTTTTTGGAACTGGTTTCTATGTTTCTTCTAGCCCTGTGAATCTCTGATTCTCTATCCAGTCAAACTCCTTTCCCTTCACTGTTAATGGTAAATGCTGAAACCCAGACTTGGTGATGGATGCTTGCCCTGCATACATAAACGCTACCCACTCCTCCCCCTCTTCCCAGCATGAGTCATGATGGTTCGCTGCATGTTCCATGAAAAACTGTTCCAAGGAAAAAGTGGGAAAACACACCGTGCCTTTCAAGCTAGCAGAGTTCCAGCAGAATTGCTCTTCAATTACCAGATGTACAACTTAAAAGGTACTGGCAGCAACACAATGAGATACCACTTCACACCCATTAGGATTGCTATTATTAAAAAAATAATAAGTGTTGGAAAGGAGGTAGAGAAATTAGAATCTCTGTGCATGGCTGGTGGGAATAAAAATGGTGGCACCACTATGAAAACAGTTCCTTGGGAAAATTACAATATAATTGCCAGGTCAATTTTGCAAGAATAAAACCATTCTGGAGATGGATGGTGAGGACGGTTGCACAATGAATGAGAAGGTACTGAGTGCTGCTGAACTGGGTTCTTGTGCATAGTTAGACAGCAAGTTTTATGTCATACATATTTTCACCATAATAATTTTGAAAAGATACAGGAAAGGGGATGACACATATTGCTTTGTGTTAGCTAGCTCATATCAACACTAGTTGCTGGTGGGAATTATGGTCATCTCCGTGGCTATGAGCAGCAAGCTGCCATGACAACAAATCATGAGCAACAGGATTAGATCTTCACTCCTTTCCTCTAAAGGGCAACAAAACTGAAGGCATTATCTTGTAGAAACAATCCTGAAATGGTTTGATCTGACATAGGAGATGTGCTTCCAAATCATTTTCAGGTGATAGGGAACAAGGAGCATAAATAAGCTGTCTCAACTGCAGATTTACCCTCCATCCAAACGGGGGAATTTTTGGTTTCCGAACCAGAAAGGGGAAGGGATGTGTCATGCAACCATCCCAGTCCAGCAGGTTCACTGTTAGTTTCGGCAAATGGAAAAGGAATCTGGAGCCTTAGGTATATCTGACACACCTTTAATGCTATATCTGGGGACCAGATACATGGGCAGATTAGCAGGCAGGGAGGTATCAGTCAAGCCTCCTCTCCCCCATGATCTCTCCTTTTCTGTGATCTCCCAGATCTCAGCCCATAGAGGTGTGCATACCCTGAGCACATGCTCCTAGGCGCTTTCTGCAGTAACACAGTGTCACATGTGATTAATGAAACCTAGGCAGAAAACAAAGTCACAGGTGGCAGCCCCAGAGACTGGCTGCAGGAAGGTAAAAAGGCCTGAATTACCCCATTTCCTTTCAGGGTACTACTAGAAGTGTGGAGACACCCGAGTTGCTGTTAAACAGCAAAAAAGGTGCAGGACAACCTCCAACAACAAAGAATTTTCTAACCCAAAATGTCAATAATGCTGAGATTAAGGAATCCTGATAGAGATATTACAGATTAACCCTGAGTTAAAATAGTCAAAATACAACACTGGGGATATAACAGATTGACATTCTGTCAATCTCTTCTCCTTTGTGTATGTTTACAATGAATATAATGATCCATTCTAAAAAGGTTAAAAATGATATCACTCTGGCAATTCATGGGCCTGAGATGATGCAGATTTTGAACCCCTGTGATTCCATGCCGTTGAAAATGAGGTTTCTTTATCCCCCATCAGAGCAACACCTAAGTTAGTGAGATGTTACCTAAATAAGTATTAAAAACTAGTCAAAAATGGGACCATGTTTTCCTGTTTCATGTTTTCCTATTTCCAAATAGGAAAAGAACCAACTTTTGCGAAATGATCAAAAACCATCATAAAGAGTGAACCAATTGTAAGAACTGCAAGAGAAAATATCTCTCAGTTATAATCAAATTAAGCATTTGTGATCTCCCACCTTGTGGCCAGGAACAGATTCAGGGGTCCCAGCCCCAGTCTTCCTGGTGCAAGATCCAGCCCCTCCACTCATAAGCAGAAGAGTCAGAACATTCACTGATCTTGGTGCCTAGTCTACATGATGGAGCTAATAATAGTGAACTTACCTCACCAGGGTTGCTCTAAGGGCTGAAGAAGTTAAAACCTCACTCCCACAGTGCCTGGCATTGACAAGCACTTGTTATAACTGCTACTTTACATCTTCTAAATTGATACTTGGCACAAAGTGTGCACAGAATATATCCAGTTCGTAGACACACTGAGGTGTGAAGGACTGGCTTCCCCAGTCTCCCCCAGCTGCTTCTGTCTGACTCCATCCCACCCAACATTCAGTTGCCAGAATCTTCCCAGTGATACATGAGAAAGAGGCAAAGCACCCCAGGCCAAAGACTTGAGCTCTGGGTTGAGTCCTGTATAAGAGAATAAACCTAAAGTGGTCCCCAGAGATTTAGCAAAGATCATCTTTTCTTTTTAATTCCCAAAATAATATTCCTGGAAGAATTTAAAGAGTGGAGCTTCTAACCATAATCCCAGAGGGGAGAAAAGTTCTTCATGGTGGAAGGGGCTACTTTTCTATACAAAAAGAGAATTTAGCCATATTGCTGAAGGATTCAGTGAAGCAATATTAGAATTAAGACCTGAGGGGAGAAGAGGATATGGGCAGAGGTGCCGAGGTGCCACCCCTCAAAGTTGACAGATCCCAGAAGAAGGCTGGAGGAATGATGCTGTTCCCAGCAGAAAGATGCCAGTCTCCTCCAAAAGCAGCCAAGAGATGGCCAGCCCTATGGAAACAGGCGGCTACCGGGAGATCAGATGGTGTCAAGGATGTGGACCTGGGGTGGCACACAGGCCCTGCTTCTGGATACCAGGAACAGTAGAGAGGTCTGAAAAGGCTTTGTTATCAGATAAAGGAGAATGCTGAGAATGCAACTTTCACTAAGACAGGTTGCAGGAGCAGATGATACAGAACAAGAGAACACAGGATGAACCAGAGGCAATCAAGGCCCCACTGATCCAGGCCACATAGCTCCGTCAGCCCTCAGGGCTGAGTTCATTTCCAGGTGGAAAGGTAGACAAACCTTTCAAATAAGCACTTAATATTGGCAAATTTAGTTTGAAAACTATATTTAGTGGGGAGATATTTAAAAGGTATTTTTTAGCCTTGTTTGTGGCTATAAATTTTATTTATTAAATTTATTCATTTATTATCTTACATCATTTTCTGTTGCTTAAATTTTAAGTCCATTATTATTCCCACTATTAGATGTCTGTACAAGAAAATATTTACCTCCATGTTATTTCTACTAGCAAGAAGAAACACAAAAGTTCAATCACAAGTAAAATGCTGCTTAATCTCTAAGACAAAGGACACAACTTGAATTAGATTCCTTTGCAAAAGGAAGATGGTAGCAATGTGATAAGTCACACTTTTGACTGATTACTACATATTCACTGGATGATTAAAAAGCTAAATATTGAAAACTGCTGGGATATTATTTATAATACAAAATGAAGTAAAAGCTAACAAATGAAAATGCTACTGGTCAATGAAAAGGTGTGGTCAGCTAATTTCTTATATTCCTGCATAGAACACTTTTTTCTTTAGTCTTGCTGATCTCTTTGTTCCATCCCTCTTTCTATAAAAGTCTTCCATCTTGAATAAACCCTTGAGGCAATTCTCTGCTTACCAGATGAGATGCTACTGAATTTATGAATTGTTTAATAAATCCCATTAGAGCTTTTTAAAAAATGAAACTAAATAAAAATAGGATTCTAGAGGGAAAATAATCAGTGATAAACCCATTGAATATATAATTACACATGACATTATGAGGCATCATCATAAAATGAAATTTATTACATTTATTACAACTAATAGAAATATAAAATTGCATGTGTGTGTATATACATATTCAATACTGTTTTGTTTTTTTAAAAAGTGGTATTTGTAAAACAGCAAAGATAAAATGTAAAATCAAATGTTTACACCAGGGCAATGATAATCTATGCAAATTTTCTGGACAACGTACAATTGCAAATTTAATGTGGAACTTCCCAAACACACACCCCTCACCCAACATACACACACAATCAAGGTGACCTAAGAAACTCTTATAATCTATAGCTAGGTGATCTTCAAGTCTATTTTCCACCAAAAAAAAAATCTATTCTACTTATTCTGTCCTCAGAATTGCACTGGTGAGGGTGAAGTCAGGCATAAATGGAAGAAGAAGTGAACCTACAAGAAGTTTCATCTTATGAAATCCTGCCATTTTTAACAACATGGATGGACTAGATGGGATTATGCAAAGAGAAATGAGTCAGAGGGGGAAAGAGAAACACTGCGGAAAAAGTTTCCTATTAAAGAAAAACATGCTTCCTAGATGCAGCAAAATGTCAAGAGTTAAGAGGTGGATGGCCAATGAGAACAAAATAGGTACCAGGGGTCTCTTGGAATAACCTGTCACAGTTCAAAAGAACAAGCACAGAGTTTACTTTTCTGCACTTTCATTCATGTTAGTCAGTAAAAAATCTCTCCAGAATTAAAGTATCATGTGGGCCCTGATGAGCAAGAAAAATGCAGCACAAAGCTGTTTTGATCGGACTCTCTGATGCAAGCAAGCTTTCCTTAACTCAGATTCTGCAAGGACATGCTTTCCACAGCTCTTACAAGATTTCAAAGTCACCACAGGAAAATTAAACACATGTTCAAGCATTTAACTTCTTATTTCACCAACACACATTCAAACTGGGCACCAGTTTTGAAAAATTACTCCTAAATCTTTCCGTTGCTAATGTGCTGTTGGAGTGGTATCACTTGGGAATTTCTGTTCCATGGCCTTTATAATCTTCCAACAACAAAAAAAAAACTTTGCCAGGAGCAAAAAACACTGCCTTCCTCCTAATGAAGAAATGCAAGCAGGCTATTTTTAACAAATAGCTAATATTAACAGTCCAAAATTATTTCTTCTTCCCCTCCAGTGGTTTACCAGTTGCTCACCAATGAGGTGGGCAATTGTCCAGGCCTGGAATGTTTTTCTCTGCAACACTGCCTTATATGCTCCCAGACAAAACCAATCTAATTAAACAATTCCTTATTTAAAGACAAGTCACCCTCCTCCACAAACAGTACTCTTTTGCACTGCCCCCTACAAATAAATGGGGTTGGGGAAGAGCATGAAAAATGCTGTTGGTTTCTGTTCCACAGAACAAAAAGTGTTTGTATCAGACTCTGGGCCACTTTGCACTTTGAAAGAGATCCTTGTTCTCCTTTCATTCCAAACTCCTTGGAATGTTAGCATGAAATGCCTTTAAGTCTGTGGTGAGCCAATTTGCTTCAAGCTCATAGATAAGTGAATATTGAGTGATAATCAATGTACATGATTAATAATGAAACTTCTAAATTATATTTTTATCTCCTCATGACAATAAATGACATGTACTGAGTGCTCACCATGGGTGCAGTGATAAACCTAACATAAAGGATTCCATTGAAGCTTTGCATCTTTATGAATTAGCTTACTCCCTGTTTATATATGAGGAAAATGAAGGAAAAAATGATTAACTACAATGGCTGGATTCATGACACTGGTGAGTGCCAGAAGCAGAGTGTCTACCTGGCTTGAGCTCATCATACTGTATAACTTCCCCTCATACAGTCATCATACTTTATGACTTCCTCTCAACTCCCAAAGCTCTCCCCAGAGATAATACCACTCACAGAGAACTTAGTAAATGCCTACATGCATCTACTAAAGCTTCCCAGAGTACCACAAACTGATAGGCATAAACAACAGAAATTTATTTTCTCACAATTCTGGAGACTAAAGGTCAAGATTCAAGGTGTCTGTGGGTTTGGTTTCTTCTGAGGCCTCTTTCCTTGACTTGGAGATGGCCACCTTCTTACTGGTTCTTCATTTGTTCTTCCCTCTGTACATGTCTGTGTTCAAATGTCCTCACTTAGGCCTCACTCTAGGGAATTCATTTTACCTTCATTACTCTTTAATGGCACTCTTTCCTAACACATTCTGACAAATGTGTTTGAACCTAGGACTTCAGTATTTTAATTTGGTGGTTGGCAGGAGGACACAATTCAGTCCCAAAACACTACCTAATAAAAATCCTCTAACTCATACACAGACTCCATTGTCCTTGGGCCTGTGAATGGAAAGTAAGCCAAATCCCAGAACAGTGTATGAGCCTCAGTGCAAGTGGGAGCCTTTTTACTCTTTGGTGCAGTTACTGGGGGAACCTCCCTACATCCCTGCTCCTGTGTCTGTCAAAAGCTCATCTACCTTGAGAGGGTTTATAAGTGTTTAAAAAAATTCATTATCTCTTACCCTTTGTTTCAAACACACAAACTGTAAGTAACAGCAATCAGCATTTGCTGAGCATGTATGTTTATCATGCCCAAGAAATGTTGGCCGGTATTTTAAATCTATTATCTACATTTAATCACCCTAACAACCCTCAACTTACTACTGAAAAAACTCAGACACAAAGTAAATGAACCCAAAAGATGGAACTCTAGTTTAGGACCATGAGTTAAATGAGAGACCGAGGCACTGATTGCAATTACCTTCCACAATCTCAAGCTGTACAGGGGAAGGAAGTAAATGGCCAAGGCACAAGGTTCTTTCCAAGAACCCTTCCCTAAAGTGTCTTTCTTTCTGGAGTTCATTTGCTCACCTGAGATGCTTCCTTCTACCAGTTAAAAAATAGTCATCTAGTCCCTCAAGAATGAACTAATCCATCTTCACACTCTCAGAAAAGAACTCTCTCTACCATAAGAGTTAAACTTACACAGGAAGACTTGTGGCTTGCCTTAGTCTGGGAATATCATGCCATGTGAAATAGTTATGATTTAAAATAAAAATCCTTTTAGAAGTACAACTCCAATGGATATAAGAGGGAAAATGATTTCACTAGCTCTTTAGCCATGACAAAGAAAGACCTTGAAATATGTAGGAGATAATCTTTTGAGAATCTGCCTCCAGCTGGCTTGCTTCCCACTCCATAAATCCCATCCTTATCATCCTTGGCCCAATAGTCAGGGAAGACTGAATGGAATTCAGAAGCATTTGAGGAGTCCTACAACACATG
This sequence comes from Uropsilus gracilis, assembly GCA_004024945.1. Lineage (NCBI taxonomy): Eukaryota > Metazoa > Chordata > Mammalia > Eulipotyphla > Talpidae > Uropsilus > Uropsilus gracilis. Next base: position 12,044 of record PVHY01007895.1, on the reverse strand, counting down.
TCTACACACATGCTGTCACCCACCTCTGTGGAGACATGATTTCCCCATTTGCCAATTCCATAGTGAGTCAGCTGAAAATGTTACCAGCAGCAGTGGTAACGGTAGCAGACGCTACAGTAGTAGTAATATAACTAGCATTTAGAGTGCAACTGCATCCCACCAGCCAGCACTCTGAGTTCTTTTATCTCTACTACGCCTTTGATCTTCACAACTCTTTGAGTTCTTCATTTTATAAATGAGTAAATTAAGTCACAGGAAAATCAAGACACCTTCCCTAAAATCACACATGTAGAGAAGCTGTAACACTAGAATTTAAACTCAGGGAGACTGGTTCCAGAAGCCACTGGCTAAGCCACCACACAATGACCCATTCAGTTCCACCTTCCCATGTAATTCCAGCACCTCATTTTCTAGACAAGGAGAGGAAAGCCCAGAGATCATCAATGACAATATGGGGTCACACAGCCACTGAGCATCACAATTGGGACTGGAACTAAAGTGACCTGACTGTGGTCCAACATGTCTTCCAGTAATTCCCCACCATCCATGGATGTGGGGTGCAAGGTATTTAAAATGAGGTACAGAGGGTCAGATAAGCCTACAGGTCTGAGTAAAGAACCCCAGGTACCAAAGGAAGGCAGGGCATATCCTGTTGACAGGAAGACAACTGAATGAGGAAGAGCTACGTTTGGGGGCAACCTTATAATCTTGACTAGGTCGGGTATATCATGTTAAACACAGATGGAAACCACAGAAGCAGGTAAATACAGATATATATATAAACTAATAATACATTATATATAACACATGTATAATATCTATATATAAAGAATATGTATGGCATTAATAGACTATACGTATATACTTAATATTTAATGTATATAAATGTATGTACCTGTACAATACATATTATATATATTTTCTATATAATGCACATAACTGTGTGCATGTATATATAACACACACGTACATATATTTAATATATGGCATATGTAAGTGTATATAATATGGACATAGTTTAACTATATACATAAATCAATGAATGTATATGTGTATGGGCTATATATGTAATTTTTCATGTGACTTAAGTCTACCAGACTGGGCCTGGAACCTCCTTCTCTTAATCTGGTTTTATAATGAAAAATGATCTCAATTAAGAGACCGGCCCCCCAACATTGGCAAGGTGATATGGGATAGTCACAGCATCTATTTCACAAGATTAGAATAGGCCTTCAATGGAATGTGAAAAGGCTTCATAAACTCTAAAGCTCCACAATAAGCACAAACTGATGATAAGTACAAACTAGCTAAACAGTGACTATCCAGCACTGTACCATCTGCTGGGAACTCGAGCCCAGGACCCTCCAAGACTCTGGCTGTCCATGGTGGACACTGCCTTCGGTCACAGTACTATCAAGAAATCATAATTAAAAGAACTGATTCTAGGCTTCCACTCTGGATTTGGGGCCTGGAGGGATAGGGAAGAGAAGGGGCGAGGCTGCTTCTTTTTTTTTTTTTTTTTTCAATGCCCTCAATGTTTATAATGTTCAGCTAGGGCTGAGAATCAGTTTCAACATATCATACTACTAACCAGAGGCCAGAAACCACTCAGTGAGTCTAGATTTCCAGAGGGTAGAAGAGAAAATATGAAAGGAATATTTCCACTTCCTCACTTTCTCCTGAAGGGAGGAATGACTACTAAGCAGAGAGTCTGAGGAGACACCAAGCAAGATAAGCCTGGCCCTTCAGAATTTCTATCTGGGGGTCAATCTGGACACTCTGCTCTGAACTCCCTGACTCAGTGTGCTGGCCAGGGGAGAGGGCTTTTGTGTGTTTGTCCAGATACACCAGTGGTTGTATGGGAAGTCAGTCTCATTCAAGGGTGAAGAGAGAGGAAACCTGTCATGGTCCATTTTGTCACTGACAAAGACAATATTTTTATTTTCCTCTGTCTCTTGGGTCTTATTTCCAAGTTGGTTCCACATCTAGAAGGGGGAAATCGATTTTGTTTGACAGTTTTCCAAAATGTCAGCATTATGCATGTGACATAATTAATAAGCATTCTCCAATTTCCAAGACATTTCTGACATTGCCAATACTAAAACCTTTTTTTTTTAAATCCTATACATATCTTATGTACTGGTAATTTTAAGTCTACAAAGTACTTTCCTAAGAGCTTTATCAAACAGTATATTTGCTTTAAATTTTAATTTAATTTAAACAACTTTAAACTTGCTTTAAATTTTTACTTTTAGTAATATGACAGATTATGTTCTCTAAAAGTTGAAACAAATTTTACTCCTACCAATCACTTATGAGTACATGTCCCCTTACGCTTGCCAGGATTGTATGCTATCCATCTGCTTGAGTTATTCAATCAGAGTGAAATACTGGTATAGACCTCCATTCCATTTTCCTGACTACTGGTTGAGTACCACTTCATTTATTATTGAATATAGTATTTATTTAATTTGGCCAGTGAGTTTATTGTCCACTGAATTGACATTTTCAAGTATGTTGTGTAAAAGGGGAAAGCTATGCAGATGAACTAAGCACACAAATTTAACCAACAGTTATGAGAGCATATAGAGCCCAGTGTTAAGAACATGTATGAAGTGAGACGGCTGGGGATAGATCCCACCCTAACTAACTTCCTAGCTGTACAATTTTAGCACATTCATCTACAAAATGAGGATAATACTGCCATCCTCACAGAATTAAATGTCAATACATGTACTGTGCATGTGATCCTGTCCAGCATGAAATGTTTAATGCAAGCAAGATATTATCTCTTTTTTCATCAAGCTGTTTACCCAGTATAGTAGCAAGGAGAAAAGCTCAAAGGTACTAATTAGGGTTGAAGAATTATTCTCCACACCCTTCAGTAGAAAGCATAGAAAGGATGAAAACTTCCTACCCCCACAAAAAAAAAGTTCATGGTACCATGAACCTTCCAAAAGCATAGTGAGTTCTATATAGTTGAAGACCTAATCTATGCGTAAAATATATAATTAGCGCATCTTATTTCCCAAATGAGATTTGGGTTCATAACTGTGCTTTAAAGAAGCCACACTCCTTTCTCTAACATTTTTAAATTCTTAGACATAGAATTCTTTGAAATAGTAGACTTAATCTAGTAATAAAAGCCTAACCCACATAGAGCATGAGTTCTTTATACCATAACTCTATGAAGTCATCATTCTTACAAAAAATTATCTGTACATACGTATGCGCATGCACTGTGCATGAGTGCACACGCACGCACACACACACACACAAAGTATTTAGTTGCTTCATGTCACTAAGGAGGCAATAACTACAAATATCATCAGTGTATTCCCAGTGGGTAACATGAAGAGGTTAAATAAGGATATTTAACGAGACAGGGAAACAGACTCCCAAGTCACTTCTTTCCCCAACTACCTATGTTGCCTCCTAAACAGAAAACCTGACGTGATTGGTTTATCTCCCCTTGGACTTGAGTAAAAACGTTTTCACTCCAAAGAAAGTGCCCTCCAGAGCCACATACACTTTCTATAGCCAATAGTACTCCTTACTATGTAAGGTGCTACAGTGAGATCTGTAGACAACAGAAAAAGCAGAACCAGAGCTTTATTTTTCTTACACAACACCCCAGGGTGGGACCAATTAACACACAATGTGTTGAAAAATTCTCAAATGTCTCAAAACATAATTAATTTTAAGTTCAAAATAAAACACTTCACTATGTACCTTTCATAAAACTGAGATCGTATGGGGCCAGAGAGAATACAACATAAATGTCTCAAGTCCCAGTGTGGAGAGACCTAAGACCTAGTGGCCACTGTACATCCAGAACATTCAGAATAGGATACTCTGTGATTTCCTGGTCCCCAGGAACTAAGCTATTTCCAGCTCTTAAGTAATTGCCAACTCTAAATTATGCCTTTATAATACAAAGAAAATTTCAATGTGGACCAAGAGTAGAAGTTAACTGCTGCTCTGTTTAGAAAGAGCTTTAGCCTCCTCAAAAACAAAGCAAATAATAGTTTTCAAAGGTTTCAGAAATAAGTTCTCAAGTATAAGTTTAAAGAAGTTCACAGTAATAAGCAAACTTTTCTTTGAGTTCTAGTAGTTCTTCTATCCATAGATAACATGAAAAATAATCTAAGAACCATTCACCATTTCTTAACTGTCGATTCACACTGCAACCCAAATATATCCCCAACATTCCACAACACCTGCCTACATCACCCACTAGCTCCTTGTTTGATAAGACAGTGAATCATGTCCATCAGTCTTGGCTTGCCATGAGCAACTTGGCAACATTTGAAACTGCATGTTATTCTCTGATCTTTCCTTTTTGACTCCTTGACATAACATTCCTTGGCTGTCTTTACTTTTCTGGTCATTCCTTCCCTCTCTCCTTTGAGACTGCTCCATTGTTACCCCTGAAAAGATGATGCCCTTCTGGGGGCCATGCAAAGCCTATTTCCCTTCTCAAGCCATGTTATATGACAAGGGGATTTTTCATATTCCTGTGCCTCCAAATATCAGTTAATGGCTCCCAGATCTCTCTACTGAGTTCCCAGGTATATAATCCTATGCTTACTGTAATCCTCACTTAGCTAAACCATAGACTCCTAAATATTACTATGTCCATTACAAAGTTCACTGTGGGAATCATCTAAGGATGTAGCCTTTCAACCATCCAGTTGTTCAGACCAGAAAACAAAGAACTGTACCTTCCTCCCTTGCCCCCTAAATAGAATCAATCTTTACATCCATTAATACTACCTTCTGAGTCTATCTTAAATCCACTTGTTTCCCTCTCTACACCTAACTTAATTGAGACCATATGTCACTTATCTGGACACTTGCAAAAGGCCAGAAACAAAGGAATGACACAAATAGCTTTTTAAGATTCTCAATAGTAGAATGGATGCATGGTTGAGTGGGTGGGTGGATGGGTTGGGTGGGTGAATGGATGAATGGATGGACAGATGGACGGATGGATGGACGGGCAGGCGGGTGGGCGGACAGACGGACGGATAGATGGATGGGTAAGAGTACAGATAGATGGAAGAACTGCTCAGGAGCAAGGATAAAGGAAAGGTAGATAAAAGAAAGAGCAGAGACTAGATAAAACAGGGCTCTGAAGACCATGCTTACTCTATGAGACATTCTGAAAATAATTTACTAAAAGACTAATATTTAAGAATGTTCTGTTTTTAAATCTTCGTTGATACCATCAAGAGTGCTCTTTGAGAGCACAAAAGATCAGATGCAATAATATAATATAAATATAAATACACATATATATGCAAATTTTTTAAAATTTAAATTAAATTTTTTTAAAAAAGAACAACCATCACAGAGATAGGTGACATTCTCTGTGGATATCTCTTCTATCCCATTCCCCACTATTTTTCCGAGAAATAATTATTAGTATGCTGAATTTGATGTTTGCCATTCCAGTGGTATTTGAAACTTTTAAATCATACATCAGTAAATAATATTATTTTGCATGGTTACAATTTCGAAATTATGGCATTGTAATATGTATACCTATCTATATAACTTGCTTTCTTCCCACAAAAATGTTTTTAAAATTATTTTTAAAAAAAAATCTCCTAACTAGGATATTGGAGAACATCCCCATTTGCTGCTTCTATTATTGTATCCAAATTTCAAGTTGTCTTAAAGTTTTAAAACTTGTAATATTTGTCATATTGGTATCTTGCTGTATCCTAACTTGCATACTGATATCTTGCTGTATCCTGATTTTCTTTTATTTATATGTTCTAAGCCTGAAATAAACTGTATAGTTTAAAATAAAAAAATGCTTTTTGAGTTACAGCTGTCAACTTTTTAAATAGTTTATTTAGTGTATGGCTATTAGATGTACTGAATGCAAAACAAACCTGGTAATACTTCTTCAAATGTAATTCTTATTCCCAACTCAACAAAAACATAAGAGTTGATTCTATTAAACCAACTCCAACAGCATCACTGGCAATGGAAATCCTTTTAGTCTTTAGCAGAAGGAAGACAAAAGTGGTATATTTATCGGTAGTTTTACTATGAAAAAATGACTGGAGATGGTTCAATTTCCTATACTAAAATTAATCAGAGAAGGTTTACTGCCTTGCCTTCTCAATTCTGGCCCTTCAAACCAAACAAAATGTAAAATGATCCTTTTCACCTTCCCAGATTAGTAGTAAACAAAAGCCCTATTTGTCTAAGTTCTCATTCCAAGAAAAGAAAATCCCTAGGAGAATGATAATAAAGTCCTAAAAACTATTTAAAGTCCCTAAAAACACATAAATGGAAAATATGTATCTGTATATATCTAATTTATAGATAGTCAGTGGTAAGTTTAATGAAAATTTCAACATGACAGGATGCATAAAAATATAGGAGGAGGAGGTAAAAAAGGAAGGGACATATATAAAAGTAACTTAGCTTCCCCGAATGAAGCTAAGCTTAACTTCATGATTACAAAAAGGTAGTTCCCATTGCATCCACGTCTCACAAAATTGGAATGTTGTGGTCTCTGAGTAATAGAAACTGGTTACTTTCTAAACATCTCTTCCGTAACAGAAAAACCTACTAAAAGTCAATCTAGGATTTAAATCTTAAAATGCCACAAAATAATTATAGAGAATAAAACAAGTTTTAAAAGATACCATAACTAAATGGAATCATTTCATCAGAAATGACTGATGACTCATTTGGGGAAATAGCTGAACTAGAGTCAAGACACATTTGGCTATCCTCAAACAGGAGGACACAAAAGAGCTTGTAAATTTTCTTTGACTGGGGGAAGAGAAAGACCAGAAGGGGACTTTTAAATCTGCGAACTATAAGTGAGCTAGGTGGTGCCAGTAAATATTTAAGAATACCACAGAAATAGTAGTAAGAATACCAGGAACGAGTACATAGAAAGGAGAAAGACAAAATATTATGGATCGGAAAAGATAAATGTCAGCAGTTGCTTCTTAGGAAATGGTCATAAAACTCAGATGAGGTTTCATAGTACAGTGTTTGATAAAAACTCTATTTCTCTAGTAGAATGTGAGGATTTCAAGGACAGAACCCAGAGCTTATTACTTCTTGGATCCCTAGCCCCTAGCACTGTGTGTGGTATATATTAAGTATTTAATCTGCACTGAATGAGAAAAGACACCAAGAAAAAAGTGAAAGAAAACACAGGAGAGAAGTATAAAATAACCACAGCAAGTATACCTATCTAGGGCAACCACCACTGGGGGTTCCAAAGAATGACCCCAATCAAACTCTTCTCTCCTTTTTGTTTTTTGGGTTTGTTTTTTGTTTGTTTGTTTGTTTCCAGTTTTTTCTTTAATTTTCTTACATCGTTCATTTTTGTACATTTCATTTTACCCCTCAGGTGCAGTCTCTCCCCTTCCTTTGCTGTATACCTCAGATCTATTGTTTGCATGCAAGTCTTTCTGCTGATCCTTTGTTCAGCAAGAGACAGTAATCAAAATGATGAAACACCCCAAAGAATGGGAGGAAATATTTTCACACCATACAACTGGAAAGAGACTGATCTCAAAGATCCACAAAGAGCTTACACAACTCAATAAAAACAAACAATAAATCAAAAACCGGAGACCAGAGCTAAAAAGTCACTTTTCAAGAGAAGACATGCAAATGGCCAACAGTTGTATGAAAAAATGTTCAACATCACTTACAACCAGGGAAAGGCAAATCAAAACCACAGAGAGATACAACCTCACACCAATGAGAATGGCCCATTTAAAAGAAAAAAAAAAGTGCTGGCAAGGATGCAGAGAAAAAGGAACCCTCTAACACTACTGGTGGGAATGCAAACTGGTTCAGCCACTAAAGAAAGCTGTGTGGAGGATCCTGCAAACAATGAAAATGGAACTAGCATATTGACCCAGTGATTCTGCTCCGGGGAATATACCCAAAGGACACAAAAACACTCATCTGAAGGGAAACCTTCCCCTATCTGACTTAATCTCATGTTCTGAGCCTCACAAGTAAAGGGTAATAGGATACTCAGACGTCACAAATTGTAAGACAGCTTGAGCTGTGTTCTCTAGAGTTGAAAAGCAAAGGTAAATAGAAACTAACACTCTCACTGATCTAACCACCTCTTCTCACTACCAGAGACCCATCCTACAGGCATAGCATGGACCAGTCCCAAGAAGCATGTTAGTCTCTGCCTGCCATGAACTCTTCATTGCAGCATCTGTTCCTTTGGACCAAGTTCCAGAAGCTCTTTGTCTGACCCCAATACCTTCAAAGTTGCCACTTACTGTGGCCTCAAAGCAAACAACTGAAAAACAGGACTAACAGATTAACTGTCAAGTCTTCTGCAGAGGTGTGTTTTTATTTTATAGAAAATAAAAGGGTTTGAAGAAAGCTTAAAAATGAAAGCACATTAACTAAACACATCTGCACTCATGCCAGTCTAAATTCTTGGGGTTCACTCCAGAGACACCCTGGTCCCTAGAAGATAGATATTACAAGAAACATCTGACAACCAGGTATGTCAGTGGAACCCCTGCCCACTGTCAGGTGGTGGGGTTACCCTGGTTCTTCTCGAAGAGTGAAAACAGTCTCACAATACAGGTCAGATAAACCTTGAAAGCTGATCATAGATCTGAGGCATGGGGGGGGGAGAAGAAGAGGGGATGAGTGTAACTAAGGGGTTCAGGGAAGAACACAAGGGACAATGATAAATGGACTCAGGTGCTTTAGTGGTAAGAGAACTATGGAGACTACACCTGAGTGGAAAAATCATATGCTGTCCAAAAATTAACAAGAAAAAAGGTATTAAAATAAAAATATATATAAATAATAAAATAAATCTGCACACAAAAAGTAATATAGCTCATAGTTGTTTAGGATGCTCTAACACAACTGAGGGAGAGAAGGGGGGGGTTATTAAGTGTCCAGGTGTCCAGGCCACAGAAGTAGAGCAGCTGGCTCACCCCACAGCCCTGAAGATCTCTGGAGTCTGACACAGCACCAGACCTCTGTGTGAGACAGATAGGGAGTGGCTAGGACCCAGGGTGGGGAGGAGTGGAAGAGAAGGGGTGGGGGAGCTGCTTCTGGAAGTGGCCTGAGGAAATCAAGAGAATCTGAAGAGTTCCACTCAAGAAATCCACCGAAGGGAAATTATTTCAAATAACCAAATATGGAGCGGAATTTAAAAAGCAAAAAAAATTAGTTACTATTTTTAAAACTCCTTTAATTTCTCTTTTCATGTGACATTAAGAATACATGCCAGAAGAGAGGCTGTATATAACATTCACAATAGGCAACTGAATTCACCCTGCAGTGTCATTTATTAAGACAGTCGAGAGAGTTCATGGTCAAGTCATTCCTGGTCAGTGACTCTAAGACACCAGGGAGACAGAGAAGCATCACAAGCCATTTGCACCCCTTCCATTTAATAAGCAAAAATATTAAGCTAGTTTTGATGATATTTAATTATATTAATGTATTAAATTTAATTTTTAAAATAGTAAAAGGCCAAGGGAAGAAATAGTCTTTAGCACAGATACCACTTTTCTTTAGTGGTGAGTTTTTAAAGCTTAGGCTCTTAAGCCTAAAACCCTGTAGAGAGAGATATAGATAGTGGTAACACAGAGCAAGGACCCCAGTCACATCATAGGGTTTATTTAAAGGTTGAGGTGAAATTATGTGTTTCCATTTTTGTTTTAGGATTAATAGAGAGCAGAATCCTGTAAGAAAGGGTAATCTAGAATCTGCCTGTCTTCAAATCTTGGATCCTCTTCTATATAAAACAGACATAAGCCCTACAGCACAAAGTGGTAGTGAAGTTTGGATGATTCATGTATAGAAAATATTAATATTTAGAAGGGTGTCAGCAATGCCCTCTGCAGTCTTTAGTATGATTATCAGATTATAAATCATATTCATTCAGAAGCAGCTCCTTTCTTTTAAAGTTCTGGCTTTAAATGGACCAAAGTAAGACCCAGAGGAGATGATGGCATTTCAAAGATAATAATGAGTTCTAGCCTCAGCATTACATTAAAACAAATGGTGGAACTTGACAATTTTCAAAGCTATTTCATACCTATTTTAAAACAGTAAAAATTTGTTTAACAACCTAACCAACCTTCAAGAATAACCTGCCTGGAGTCACTTCTGGGATGAAAACACAATAAAGACCCTAATCGTAGGTGCTTCAACAATTAAAAATTGCCTGGTATTTAGTCACCTTTCACCAATGAGTTCTCTTTGATCTTCAGGAAGGAAATTTTTTCTCCAGCTTCATTATTATTTTTTTAACTTAAATTGTATTATATTCTATCGAGCTACCGCTGGTTTACATCTCTGCATATGACTTAGAGGTACAGATTCACAGGCTCACCCATCACCACACCCACCACCAAAGCATTTCATTATATTAAACAGGAAACAGATTCTGGGGAAGCTATAATAACAAATTTGTCCAAAAATCCACCAAGGTATTCAGATATGGACAACAAAGTAAAACACAGCAACATGTCTCAGAAAACCTGCCAGAGTCTGAGGCATTATCCTAAAATACCTTCTTGCTCTACAATATTACATTCATTTTCTCAACTTTCCTTTTCCCCCCAAATCCAATCTTCTGCAGTCACTTTCTCACTTGGCATCCTTTCACTGGGATGCCACTGTCTATAAGTCCTGAAGACAGAATGAATGAGGTCAAAAGGTTCTAAATGTCACAGAAGACACAGATCCTGCAGGTGTCTAAAGAGGCTCCGAACACACAGCTGGGCATTAAAGTCACCCATCTTGACGTGGAGGGAAGAGTGTCTCCAGCATCACATGGAATCCCTTGGTTCTATACAGTATACATCATTTAATTTTTTTCAGTGGCACAAGCTTTCATTAAAAAAAAAAAAAAAAACTCCCTCACTAAACCAAAACAAAACCTTTTTTGCCCACTGGGATTTGCCTATTTGTTTGACATTGAATTGCATCATTGTATAAGGACAAGACAGACATGACTGCCTGCTGCTCCTTTATTTCCGGGAATATAAATTCTTTGGGGCAGAGGAGAAGGCAGAGAGGCACCTGGACATGATGGAGGAAAGTCTCTGCAACTGGTAAGCAATGGACACACAGTCGTGACTTGTTTATTCAATGAATAGACTGTTCGCCACCAGCCCCTGTGGTACCATTTCTCTTCAGAGCAAAAGCTGAGCTTGCTGTGGTTGTCTTGCCCTGTGAGATTCCATTCTCATAATCCCTCTCAAGCAGCCCAGGCAACACACTTGTGAGTAAAGATCACCAGATTCTGGGAAATAAACATTTGAAGATTCACAGTGGTTATTTTAAAGGTACCCCCCTCCTAACACAGACACTGGGGGCAGTGATGCTACTGTTCCCTGTGCTCAAGAGTCCCTGACTAGTTCGGTAACAGGCTCTGCAGGGGCTACAGTCACCATGAGGAATACAGCATCTAACCCCTGAGCTTTCTCACTGGGGAAGTAGAAGAGCCTATCAATGAATCCTAGCATGTTTTCTAACTCACAAATTCTCGCAGGTGCATTTAGTGGTCTGCCTAGGGGAGCAGGCTGATTACCATCAGACAGCTAATGATTAACTGATTCGCTTCATATACAGTCACTCCACAGATGGCATGATAATAAAGATAATTGACAGGCACCAATATAATGGGAGGAGCCAAGGCTAGTCCAAGAAGCAGCATCTGTTCCTCAACTTAACCTCACCAAGCACATAACAGGTATCACGGACTTGCCAAGGACTGAAGATAAATAGCATTCCACATTTATATAAGTACATAAATAAGTAAGCAAGCAAATAAGTAAATGCATTAATTAATAATACCTGCACTCAAAGAGCTAGGAAGTGTAAGCACTGAATCTCTTCCTCCCTAATACTAACCACCGGTTTGCCCCATAAGTATCTGTGTCCAGGTGATCTCCGCTCTTAGACTTTATCTTTTTGAAGAGAAGAACCTTATGTGGTTAAACTCTGCATTGTTCAAAGAGCAGACATCCCTTGATCTCTTTTCTACTTGATGAGTT